>OMPJ01044928.1:0-10730 GCA_900312935.1 Carapus acus
ATCGCATGGCGGTCGGGGACAGTGCCCTTGGACTGGCAGACCGGGGTGGTGGTCCCTCTGTCTAAGAAGGGGAACCGGAGGGTGTGTTCCTATTACAGAGGGATTACACTCCTCAGCCTCCCCGGGAAAGTCTATTCCAGGGTGCTGGAGAGGAGAATCCGTCCGATAGTGGAACCTCAGATCCAGGAGGAACAGTGCAGGATCCGTCCTGGCCGTGGAACACTGGACCAACTCTATACTCTCCGCAGAATACTGGAGGGATCATGGGAGTTTGCCCAACCAGTCCACATGTGCTTTGTGGACTTGGAGAAGGCATTCAACCGGGTCCCTCGCAGTGCTCTGTGGGGGGTGCTCCCGGAGTATGGAGTACATGGCTCCTAATTACGGGCTGTGCGGTCTCTATACGACCGGAGCAGGAGTCTGGTCCGCATTGCCGGCAGTAAGTCAGACGTACTGTATTCCCAGTGCATGTTGGCCTCCGGCAGGGCTGCCCTTTGTCACCGGTCCTGTTCATTATTTATATGGACAGGATTTCTAGGCGCAGTCAGGGTCCGGAGGGGGTCCAGTTTGGGGACCACAGGATCTCATCGCTGCTTTTTGCAGACGATGTTGTCCAGTTGGCACCCTCAGACCAGGACCTCCAGCATGTGCTTGGGTGGTTTGCAGCCGAGTGCGATATGGCAGGGATGAAAATCAGCACCTCTAAATCTGAGGCCATGGTTCTTGACCTGAAAAGGGTGATTAGCACCCTCCAGATCGGAGACGAGATCCCGCCTCAAGTGGAGGAGTTTAAGTATCTTGGGGTCCTGTTCACAAGTGAGGATAGAATGGAACGGGAGATCAACCCTCAAATCGGAGCAGCGGCAGCAGTGATACGGTTGATGTACTGGTCCGTTGCGGTGAAGAAGGAGCTGAGCTGCAAGGCAAAGCTCTCGATTTACCGGTCGATTTACGTTCCTACCCTCACCTATGGTCATGAACTTTGGGTCATGACCGAAAAGACAAGATCTCGGGTACAGGCGGCCGAAATGAGTTTCCTCCGTAGGGTGGCGGGACGCACTCTCCGAGATAGGTTGAGGAGTTCTGCCACCTGGGAGGAGCTCAGAGTAGAGTCGCTTCTCCTCCACATCGAGAGGAGCCAGCTGAGGTGGTACGGGCATCTACACCGGATGCCTCCCGGACGCCTCCCTAAGGAGGTTTTTTCGGGGCATGTCCAACTGGGAAGAGGCCGCGGGGAGGACCCAGGACGCGCTGGAGGGACTATGTCTCCCAGCTGGCCTGGGAACGCCTCGGGGTCCTCCCAAAGGAGCTAGAGGAGGTGTCTGGGGAGAAGGAAGTCTGGGCTTCCCTTCTGAGACTGCTGCCCCCGCAACCCGGCCCCGGATAAGCAGCAGAAAATGGATGGATGGATGGATGGAGATATAACTTAATCCAGTTTAAAGCAGTTCCTTTGATACCGATCAGCCGTTGTTGCCCAGGGGTGCTCACACTTTTTCAGCACGCGAGCAACTTCAAAGATGACCATGCAAGCGAGATCTATCCACAATAAAAAATGCCACATGCATATTTTTTTATATTATTTAATCATACTGTGTAATTTTGTGCTTTTGGGATAAAGTATATCTTAATCACAGTTACATTTCACCTCCATAACATATCATTTTGTCTTGCACAACTACATTGACCCACATTGCACAATTTAACTGTGTAATTTACACATATACACATCAGTAGATTTGTCCAACTGCAGTGAAAAATACTCATAATCTCCGATGTCCTTCCACATTTGCAGGGTTACATCCTTGGCCATGGCTTCACAGCGCCATGTAACTGTACGATTTGACAGCTCCAGCACTTTGACTGAAGATAATATTTCTGCTGACAATGAGTCAGCTGCTTCAATCAATGCCTCTTTAACTACTTTCCACGACAGAGGTCTTGGAAGGACTTCTTGTTATTAACGATTGACTCACCCGAAATGATGCTTCGGCGGCGGTTTTTGCTTTGGAAGTATGTTGGGAGAAAAATGACTGCTGTCCGGACATAAGGGATTTTAGTTCATTCACCTTTCTCTTCCTCAGCTCGCTATTTGGCGGGAAGACAGTATCATATTTTCCATGAAGACTCCGAAAATGCAGCTCCACATTTTCCCTCTTGGGCATTGCGATTGTAGTCTGGCAGATTAGGAAAACGCAATTAGAAAATGACATTGTGAAAAAAGGTTTTTACTTCTTTCTTGGTCCAGCAACCCCACTCATTTTTTGATGAGTGGGGTTTCAATTGTTGATCAGAAAAAAGCTCAAAATAACTCGTGGAGATAACATGTACGCGCTTGTCAGTTTTAATGGACTCCGCTGTTGTTTGCGGATGTGCAGTGACCTTAAGGTCACTGTCAGTGTCATCAGACAGGCTGCCCTGTATGCCAATCAAATGAGGGGATGGATTGTTGACTGGAGTCAAACCTATTGAAAAAATAGGTGTCTATTTTTTCAGTGTCATGCGATCTACCAATACCGCCTTGGCGATTGAGTGGTCGATCGCAATCAAAGTATTGAGCACCCCTGTTCTAGCCCCTGTTGAAGGATCCAGGAGCATAAGCACAGAAATAAGACCTTTATCTGAAGCAATCAGGAGGTCATTAGTGACCTTCACCAGTGCAGTGATGCACTCTGAAACCTGATTAAAATTCCTCAAATAAACACAACAGATTGGGGGGGCATTATATTTTTGCTCATCGGGGGGTTAGGTGGTGGCTTGTGACTACTTTATCGGCAGCACACCTGGTAACACTAGTATGCATAGTGGTTGGGAAACACTGGTCTAGGAATGGAAACTGTCGTAAGCACCCTGGACCTGAGGGAACATCCTTTGCACCTATGTTTGAGGGAATTAGATCATTAATTTTGCCTCTTATTGCTCCAATTTTATCATTGAAGAAGCTCATGAAGTCATTACTGCTAAGATCTACAGGAAGACATGGGCTGCTCCATTCATGACTCTGAGTCAGTTTGGCTGAGGTGCTGAAAAGGAACCTTGGGTTATTTTTATTTTCCTTGATTAATGAGGGGTAATAGGCAATTGTGGCATTACAAGTTTTCAAACATACCACCTCAATTACATTATTGGGCTCTACTCGATAATCTGAATCAGCTTTTTTATTTGTCACATACTGATGTGAAATGGCATGACTACCGTTATGCCATAATTGATCATCATTTGTGTGACAGTTTGGATTATTAATACACACACGTGCGCATGTGCATACAGACACACTTAACCATTTTAAAAGTAGCTGGCAAGTCAAAATAGTGTGACCAACCCTGAAGTAGGGTTGTAGGGAAGTATTATAATGCAGTGCAAAACAAGTGTATGAAGAGGAAAAGCAACTTGATTTTCTATTATAGATTGAATATATTTTTAGAACATTTCAACTGTTTCTATATTACATTTTTTTAACGGTTGAATCCCATCATGCATGGAATTTTCATTGTGCCTTTCACTCATAAGTGAGGACACACATATACATTGTGCACTACATCTCTTACACTGTGCAATCATTGCAGATGACACACCTACTGGGCAGCCAAATTTGCCGCCATTGGTGCAAAAGTTGGGGTTTGGTGCATCTCAGCTGGAGGTCCACCTCATAGTCCTGGTCTGCCTGACCACCTTCATGCTATCAAAAAGTCCTTATGGACTGTGCCACTTCTGCTCCTACGCCATGGTATAGCATATAGCTTACAGACAGTGGCTATATCTAAAGACTACAGTGGCTATATCTAAAGTGTCTGGTGCATTGTGGGAATATTACATGGGGGGTAAAGTGACTTGTGCGTTGTGGTGTGGTGTGTATGCAGTATGGAGGGTAAAGTGACTGCTGCAAAATTGTCCTTGGGCATTGTCCTTGGGTGTGTGTCCTTAGGCTCTCTGCCTGCAGATGAGTTGACTTGTGCGCTGACTCGAGTTCAGCGCAGTGACGGCTTGGGGGAAGAGGAAGTTCCGGTATCTGGCAGTCCTGGTCCTGATGGCCCGGTAGCGTCTGCCAGAGGGAAGCGGGTCGAGGAGGTGGTGGGCAGGATGGGTGCTGTCGCCTGCGATTGCCTCAGCTCTTCTGAGGCAGCGGTCTTTGTAGAGGTCTGTTAGGGAGGGGAGGGGGCAGCCGATAATTCTCTGCGTCGTCTTGACCACCCTGTGGAGCATCTTACGTTCTGCCTCCGTGCAGGAGGAGAAACACACCGTGATGCAGTACACCAGGATGCTTTCAATGCTGGAGCTGTAGAAGGTCACAAGCAGTCTCTGGCAGATGTTGTCACTCTTTGGCACCCTCAGGAAGTGTAGACGCTGCTGTGCCTTCTTGATGACTGTTCTAGTGTTTTTTGACCAGGATACGTCAGCAGAGATAACGGTGCCCATATATGTGAAGGAGTGGACCATCTCCACCCGATCTCCGTTGATGTAGATGGGGGCCGGGTCTGTTCTTAGCCTCCTGAAGTCCAGGATGATTTCCTTTGTCTTCCTAGTGTCCAGAATCAGGTTGTTGGCTGAGAACCATTTGGACAGTCTCTGGACCTCGTCTCTGTAGGCAGACTCGTCCCCTCTCGTGATCAGGCCCACTACTGTTGTGTCGTCCGCAAACTTCACAATGGTGTTAGTGGGATGGGTTGGTAGGCAGTCCATGGTGTAAAGGGTGCAGAGCATTGGGCTCAGCACACATCCTTGTGGGGAGCCAATGTTCAAGTGTCCGGGAGGTGGAGGTGTGGGGACCCAGTTTGACTGACTGGGGTCGGTCCATGAGGAAGTTCTTGATCCAGTGACAGGTGTGTGGGGGGAGTCCCAGGTGCCAGTTTCTGGATCAGGTGGTTGGGGATTATGGTACTGAATGCTGAGCTGAAGTCGATGAAGAGCATCCGGACGTAGCTCTCCTTGTTCTGGAGGTGGCTGTTTAAAGCAGTGGATATAGCATCCTCTGTCGATCTGTTCGCCCTGTAGGCAAACTGGTGGGGGTCGAGGGATTGGGGGAGGTGGTCCTTAATATGGTGAAGGACCAGTCTTTCCAGGCACTTTGTGATGATGGGGTCAGTGCGACTGGTCGGTAGTCCGAGAGGCTGGTGGCATTTGTGTTTTTGGGCACAGGTATGATAGTGGCAGACTTCAGGCATGCTGGGATGGTGGCCTGTGTCAGCGACCGGTCGAAGATGGTGGTGAAGACCTGCGCGAGCTGGTCCACACAGAATCTGAGCACCTTCCCAGGGACCCCGTCAGGCCCAGATGCTTTCCTGGGGTTGACCTTGCTGAGTGATCACTTCACTTGTTGTACCTGTACTGTCCAAGGTTGGTGGCTGGGGTCTGGTTTGAGGGGGAGGAGGGTGGTGGAGTGGCAGATGGTTGGGGTGGGACTTCGAAGTGTGCGAAGAATTCTTTGAGATACTCCGTGAGTGCAGCGCTTGGGCTCCCAGATGACTTCTTCTGGCCCCTTAAGTTGGTGATCTGCTGGATGCCCTGCCAGACCCTTCTGGGGTTGTTGGTGGAGAGGTGATCCTCGATCTGCTGCCGGCAGTTGTCTTTGGCCTTCCTGATTCCCCTTTTCAGGTCGGCTATGGCAGCGCTGTACAGATCTTTGTCTCCAGACTTGAAGGCAGTCTTCTGGGCCCTCAGGAGTGCCACAACCTGGCTGTCTATCAAGGGTTTCTGGTTGCCCCACACTCTGATGCGTTTGTCCACTGTCACCGCCCCTGTGCAAAACTGTATGTACTCCAGGACGGCCTCGGTATGAACAGCAAGGTCCTGATCTTCAAAGACACTCCATTCAGTCTGAGCAAAGCAGTCCTGTAGTTCAGGGAGAGCGTTCTCTGGCCATGAGGTGATTGTCCTGGTTATGGATGGGCTCTTCTTGAGTGGGGTGTAGGCAGGGGTAAGGAGCAAGAAGAGGTGGTCAGATTGGCCCATGTGTGGAAGCTAGCTGGTCATGGTCTCTTGCCTGATTTATCTATGTCACTAACGCAGCTTCTTCCACAGAGTCTTTGTGTCTCATGCTTAGTCAATTCGCAGACTGCAGCCGGAGCATGACCAGTGATGACTGACGTGCTGCTGTGATGACTGATCGCCAAAGCGCCCAGGCCCTGCTCCTGATCCACATGCCATGTGATATTTACACATATTTACATATAGTTCAGTATATACTGTATTCAATTGTTTTGCTTTTCACTGTTTACGACTGCGCATCTCTATACCAACGCCAGTCAACATTTCCCTTTCAATTCTGACAATCCTACACAACTCTTTCTCCATACTGTCCTGTTCCTATAAGAAAACCTCCTCTCCATTCCTCTGTATTTATTAATGTGTTTTTGTTATTGTTCTTGGTGAAGTTGGAAATGGTCCAGGAGGCTGCCCAGAAGATAAGATGGTACTACAGGAGCAGGTATCATTATGGAGCTGGAGCCAGCACCATCTGTGAGTCACAGGTTTCCACCTGTAGGATTTAATGTGTGCACATTAAGCAGCAATGTGTGCGCTGTGTCGTGATCTGATCCAGACTTGGCACCCGGTGGTTCTGATGATTGGGCCTACAATCTTGGCATCAAATACTCCTTCACCTTTGAGCTCCAGGACAGTGGCCGCTATGGTTTCCTTCTGCCACCTTCTCACATCTCTGCAGCCTGTAATGAAGCTTTGCTTGCTGTCAAGACCATCGCTCTACGAGTTCTGGAAAAAACACAGCCTGCCCTGAGCACCGACCCAATCTCCTAAACCATTACACATTCAGCTACCATCACAAATCCTTGTGGTCTCTACATGCAGAAATGAAAAACAACTCAAGTGAAAATCACTGCTCTGGTTCAATTTTATTTGGATAGCGCCAAATCATAACAGAAGTTATCTGAAGGATATAAAATATCTCAAACATAAAGTCACAGACAGGGACCCAACACATTTTCCCCATTAGCAAGCAGTAGGTGACTGGGGCAAGAAAAAACTCCCCTTTAGTGGGAAGAAACCTCGGGCAGACCAGGCTGCCGTGGGCAGCCATCTGCCTTGACTGGTTGCAGTCTCTTTGACAATTTTGTCTCACAATTTACAGTTTTTTGGCGAGGTGTTTTTGCCGAGAGCTGGAGTCTGTTTCGTTTTTAGGAAAGTCATTTGTAAAACTGGATGTATTATGGATTAAACATTTGAGTGTGATTATGGGCCACACAAATATAACTTTATAGATTGGTTGATTGGTTGACTAGTGACATGTACATGCAGTCAGGAATCAGAAAAAAATAAATAAGGAGAGGGTAGAGATTTTATTCATTCACCATATTGGTGCCACTCTGAAACTTTAAATGAGACCATCCATTTACATTCTTGGCTAATAGGAAATCTGCTAGGATTGTCTTTGTGCACTTGTCAGCGGCTAAGCCTAAAACTTAAAGCCGCTGAGGGGCTGCCTAGGTGGGTCAAACCCTGATCAACGCACCTTGCTTGTTACCACACAACTCACTCCTGCCCAATGAAACAAGCAGTTTCTGTATAGACTTCCGTATAGACTCCGCTTATTTTTCTGTGTCGAGATCTTTAAACCATAATCCACAAACATGAGCACAATAAAGGTCCATGCACACTTGACTCACCTATCAACTAACAATGTGATAATAAACTTGTGAGGTCCTTACTTCTAGCAACACCTGCCACTCGCCCAAACGTTCATACATTTACAGAAATTCTACCACCAAACACAATATACACCCACTGCATAAATTCAGCACCCATTAGCAATCACTAGGCGACGGTGGCAAGGAAGAAACCTCGGCAAACCAGGCTGCAGGTGGACGGCCATGTGCCTTGGCTGGTTCAGTTGAGTTGGGTGGAGAGACAGAGACAGAGAGGGAGAGACAGAGAGAGAGGTGAGAGAGAGAGAGAGGTACACAAATGCACACCAGTACTCAATAACAGTGACTAAGTTTCAATTGAGTTTAGAATATATAAACTACAGTATATGTAGATATGTGTAAATATAAACATGGCATGTGGATCAGGAGCAGGGCCCAGACAGTCTGTCGTCACAGCAGCGCGTCAGTCACCACTGGTCATGCTCCAGCAGCAATCTTTGGATTGACCAAGTACAGGACACAAAGACTGTGGGGAAGAAGCTGAGTAAGCAACATGTACAAATCAGGTATGGATCTAAACAGGAGAGAGAGAAAGGACGAGGGGAGAGAGGAGGGGGAAACGACAAAAGCTCAGTGAACCATGAGAGATCCCTCGGCTGTCTGTATCTAAAACTGCATAACTAGGTTTCACTGTAAGCTTTATTAAAAAGGAAAGTTTTAAGCCTACTCTTGAAAGAAGTGACGGTTTCCGCCTCCTGTACTAAAATCGGAAGATGGTTCCACAAGAGAGGAGCCTGATAGTTAAAGGCTCTGCCTCCCATTCTACTACTAATTCTGGGGATCACAAGTAGCCCTGCGTTCTGGGCTTGCATAGTTCTGGTTGGATGATCAGGCATCATCAGCTCGTAAAGATGTGATGATGCCTTCTCAGCTGTTTAATAATCTGATGGCTGTAGGAAAGGAGGACTTCTTAAACCTTGTGGACCTGCATCTGACACTCCTGTATCTCCTGCCCGAGGGGAGGAGTGAGAACTAGAGATGCCCGATAATATTGGCCCACCGATATTATCGGCCCGATATTGCCATAAAAATGTAATATCGGTATCGGATTTTTTGGCTTTGAAACGGATAAAATAAAAACCGATAAAAATAAAGTAATGCTTGCGTTACACCGAAATAGTGTCTATGCGCTCTTGAAGCGTTTACCGGCGCACATATTGGTATCGGCTGATATCGGTATCGGTGAATTGAGAGTTGGACAATATCGGCATATCGGAAAGAAGGAGTTCTTAAACCTTGTGGACCTGCATCTGACACTGCTGTATCTCCTTCCTGAGGGGAGGAGTGAGAACAGTCCATGTAGCGGTTGTGTGGGGTCTCTGATGATGGAGGCAGCTCTCCTGTGGACTCTATGATGGCAGATGCTCTGCATAGAGGGCTGTGGTATCCCGGTGATCTTAGACGCAGCCTTTACCACTCTTTGCAGGCTTTTGCAGTACTTTGCAGTCAAGTTGCCATACCACACAGTGATGCAGGTGGTGAGGACAGACTCAATCACGCAGCTGTAGAAGTTGCTGAGGATCTTGCTGAGGTGAGGTGACATTCCGAATTTCCTCAGCCTCCTCAGGAAGTACAGCCATTGTTGAGCCTTCTTCACTACCTGTGTGGTGTTCTGTGTCCAGGTGAGGTCATCACTGGCATGGATCCCCAGGTATTTGATGCTGCTCACCCTCTACTTCAAGATCTCAGACAAACAGTGGCCCTTGAGTCTTGTCTGTGTTGAGGGTGAGGTTGTTGTCCCCACACCATGTCACCAGACTGTCTACCTCCCTCCTGTAGGCCGTCTCGTACCCGCCAGTGATGCGCCCTATCACTGCAGTGTTGTCTGCAAACTTCAGGATAGTGTAGTCAGGGTGGGAGACGACACAGTCATGAGTGAACAAGGTATAGAGGATGGGGCCGCGGACACAGCCCTGTGGGGTCCCCATGTTCGTAGTGATGCTGGCTGAGGTCCTGTTTCCAATCCTGGCAGACTGGGGCCTGCCCATCAGGAAGAAGCCAGTAGCCAGTAGCAGAGTGTGGGATGTAGTCCTATTTCAGCCAGTTTGTGAGTGAGGTTGTGGGGGACGACCGTGTTGAGGGCCGATCTGTAATCAATAAAGAGTATCCTGATGTAGGAGTCTTTATTTTCCAGGTGAGAGAGGGTATCGTGGGGGGCGGCAGCAATGGCGTCTCAGGTAGACCTGATGTGCCTGTGGGCATATTGCAGAGGGTCGCAGGTGACTGGTATGCTGCTCCAGATGCGGGCCAGGGCGACTCTCTCAAAGCACTTCATGATGATTGGAGAGAGTGCGACTGGCCGGAAGTCATTCAGGCAGGATGGGACATTCTTTCTGGGGAGAGGAACGATGGCGGTCATTTTATAGCAGGTGGTAACAATACTCTGGGTGAGGGACAGATTGAAGATGGATGTGAGAACATCAGCCAGCTCTTTGGCATATGGTTTGAGGGCGTTGGTTGTCTGGCCCAGCAGCTTTCCTGGGCTGGGAGGCATCCGGTGTAGATGCCCGAACCACCTCAGCTGGCTCCTCTCGATGTGGAGGAGAAGCGGCTCTACTCTTGAGCTCCTCCCGGGTGGCAGAACTCCTCACCCTATCTCGGAGAGTGCGTCCCGCCACCCTACGGAGGAAACTCATTTCGGCCGCCTGTACCCGAGATCTTGTCCTTTCGGTCATGACCCAAAGTTCATGACCATAGGGGAGGGTAGGAACGTAAATCGACCGGTAAATCGAGAGCTTTGCCTTACGGCTCAGCTCCTTCTTTACCACGACGGACCGGTACATCGACCGCATCACTGCCGCCGCTGCGCCGATCCGTCGGTCGATCTCCCGCTCTATTCTACCCTCACTCGTGAACAGGACCCCAAGATACTTAAACTCGTCCACTTGAGGCAGGATCTCGTCTCCGATAGGGGGCCATGTACTCCATACTCCCGGAGCACCCCCCACAGAGCACCGCGAGGGACCCAATCGAATGCCTTCTCTAAGTCCACAAAGCACATGTGGACTGGTTGGGCAAACTCCCAAGATCCCTCCAGTATTCTGCGGAGAGTATAGAGTTGGTCCAGTGTTCCAC
>OMPJ01044932.1:0-35970 GCA_900312935.1 Carapus acus
TATATATATATATATATGTATATATATGTATATATGTACAGTATATACAGTATATGGTAGATCTCTTTGACTTGGCCATTTTGAAAGTAGATCGCGAGCCCAAAAAGGTTGGGCACCCCTGCTGTAGAGCAATAGATTATTTGAGGAATTTCAGTCAGGTTTCGGAATGCCTCATGGCACTGAGACAGCACTGGTGAAGGTCTTACTTCTGTGCTTGTACTTCTGGATCTTAGTGCTGTATTTGACATCATCGACCATCAGAACCTTTTACAGGGGCTAGAAGATCTAGTTGGTATTGAAGGAACTGCTTTAAGCTGGTTTAAGTCATACCTGTTAAGTCAGATTTCAGTTGGTATACCTTATCGACGTATCCTCTATACCAGGGGTGGGCGAACTTTTTGAATTGCGGGCCAAAATTGATTCTGAAGCATTTTATTTTTGCTGCTATAATCTATAAATGTTTGATGTATAATTCTGTATGTTTCTTCTGTTTTTCAATTTTTTTCCTTGATCATTTCTGTTTTTTTTTAAAACATTTTGCACCGGAACTCAGCATCTTAATTTCATTACACAATGTGAATTGCTGCAATAAAAACCAAATATTTCTGATTCCTGTTTCCTGATTTGGATGGAGTATTTAGGCCGGATATAAAGTACAGACCAAAAGTTTGGACACACATTCTCATTTGATGAGTTTCCTTTCTTTTCATGACTATTGGCATTGTAGATTCACATTGAAGGCATCAACACTTTGAGTTAACACATGTGGAAATATGTACTTAACAAAAAAGTGTAAAACAACTGAAAATACGCCTTATATTCTAGTTTCTTCAAAGTAGCCACCTTTTGCTCTGATTACTGCTTTGCACACACTCTGCATTCTCTTGATGAGCTTCAAGAAGTAATCACTTGAAATGGTTTTAACTTCACAGGTGTGCCTTGTCAGGTTTAAAAAGTGATTTCTTGCCTTATAAATGGGGTTGGGACCATCAGTTTAGTTGTGCAGACGTCAGGTGGATACACAGCTGATAATCCTACTGAATAGGCTGTTAGAATTTGTGTTATGGCAAGAAAAAAGCAGCTAAGTAAAGAAAAACGAGTTGCCATCATTACTTGAAGAAATGAAGGTCAGTCAGTCCGAAAATTTGGGAAAACTTGTCCCCAAGTGCAGTCACAAAAACCATCAAGCACTACAAAGAAACTGGCTCAGATGAGGTCTGCCCCAGGAAAGGAAGACCAAGAGTCACTCTGCTGCGGAGGATAAGTTCATCCGAGTCACCAGCCTCAGAAATCGCAGGTTAACAGCAGCTCAGATTAGAGACCAGGTCAATGCAACACAGAGTTCTAGCAGCAGACACATCTCTAGAACAACTGTTAAGAGGAGACTGTGTGAATCAGGCCTTCATGGGACAATAGCTGCTAGGAAACCACTGCTAAGGACAGGCAACAAGCAGAAGAGACTTGTTTGGGCTAAAGAACACAAGGAATGGACATTAGACCAGTGGAAATCTGTGCTTTGGTCTGATGAGTCCAAATTTGAGGTCTTTGGTTCCAACCACCGTGTCTTTGTGCGACGCACAAAAGGTGAACGGATGGACTCTACATGCCTGGTTCCCACCCTGAAGCATGGAGGAGGAGGTGTGATGGTGTGGGGGTGCTTTGCTGGTGACACTGTTGGGGATTTATTCAAAATTGAAGGCATACTGAACCAGCATGGCCACCACAGCATCTTGCAGCGGCATGCAATTCCATCCGGTTTCCGTTTAGTTGGACCATCATTTATTTTCTCAACAGGACAATGACCTTAAACACACCTCCAGGCTGTGTAAGGGCTATTTGACTAAGAAGGAGAGTGATGGGTGCTGTGCCAGATGACCTGGCCTCCACAGTCACTGGACCTGAACCCAATGGAGATGGTTTGGGGTGAGCTGGACTGCAGAGTGAAGGCAAAAGGGCCGACAAGTGCTAAGCACCTCTCGGAACTCCTTCAAGACTGTTGGAATACAATTCCAGGTGGCTACCTCATGAAACTGATGGAGTGAATGCCAAGAGTGTACAAAGCTGTCATCAAAGCAAAAGTGGGCTACTTTGAAGAACCTAGAATATAAGACATATTTTCAGTTGTTTCACACTTTCTTGTGAAGTATATAATTTCATATGTGTTAATTCATAGTTTTGATGCCTTTAGTGTGAATCTACAATTTTCATGGTCATGGAAATAAAGAAAACTCTGAATGAGAGGGTGTGTCCAAACTTTTGGTCTGTACTGTATGTGTGGGTCACTGAGTCACTGCCTGATTGATGGAGGCTTGGCATCATACTCCCCTTATGGAAGCATAAGAGAGATCAGCTGACTTGCAGCAATCATAGAGGCATCATGGCCCTCTCCATACCCAGTACACCGTTCACTCGCATTCTACTAATCCGAGCTCTACCTGCCACCAGAAGAAGTCGCCGCCAACAGCAAGCAAGATTTACTGTATGCCGTATCGCTCCACTTTTCACATCTCTGCTCTCCAACTCATAATAGAAAAGGCCAGAGAGTTCAGAAAGGACTAGCACCTATTCATCGCTTTTATTTACCTCAAGGCTGCCTTTAACACTGTGCACCATGGGTCTTTCTGGAACATCTTCAAGTCCCTTGGAGTTCTATCCAAGATCACCACACTTTTCAAGCTGATGTACAAGGGTGTGGAAAGCTGTGTATGTGTGAATGGCCAAAACTCAGAGTTTCCCCGTTCAGGGGCTGCGTTGCCATTCCAGAAGTCTTAAACTGTGTCCGCCTGATGTCAAGAGTCTGTTAGTGGATTCCTGGGGTGCCACTCGGCAACTACACCCTTGAGGACCATGAGTACACTGACGACACCACCCTCTTTGTCAAGATCGCTGATCAGCTCTGTCACGCCCTTAGTGTGTTTGAGGAGTCTAAGAAGCTCGGTCTAAAAGGATAAGCTGGTTCAAGACTGAACTCATGCATGTAGGCGATGGACCCGACCTTCTTGTTTTATGGCATCGCAGTCCACTTTGTTCCTACCGGTCCAAGGGCTCAACAGTGACCAACAAGGGAGACCTCAAAACAGGGATTGACCAACGTCGTGTCCTAGCAGCGTTGGTCATACAGTCCTTGTGGAGACACCGGCACATCTCCCTGGTGACAAAGTTCAGAGTCCAAAATGCCTCAGTCATCTCTGTCCTGTATGGCTCCGTAACTTGGCTGCTTAATAACACTCTTGCGGCCTGGCACAATGGCTTTCAAGTCAGGGTCCTCAGAAGGATAGAGGGCATCACGTGGAGCCAGCATGTCACAAACAGGGCTTTAAGAGAGACAACCCAACAGCCACTAGCATCTGGTCTTGTAGAAATGCTGCAAGTGCGCTGGTATGGCCATGTCATCCGCCTGCCCGTGGAACACCCAATTAGCAACATCCTGGCCTTCAATTCACAGCAAGCTGGCTGGAGAAGTCCCAAAGGTGCCCCCTGCACCTGTTGGCTGGACGTAGTAGCCCAGGACCATAACGCTTGCAATGTGACCTTGGCACAAGCTCAAGGCCTTGCCCACACTAGACCCAGATGGAGAGACCTGGTTGCCATGGCTGGCTCTATGCGCCCTGAAGTGTAAGAGGACTAGTAGTAGTAGTAGTAGTAGTAGTAGCTGTGTCATGCCTATTCTCTTTTGCATGACTTTTTCACAGTGGCACAAATAATAAGCCCTAGCAAGACTGCTGTGTTGGTTGCACTGCATCTGGAATTGCAGGCTGCAACAGGCTGGTTATCTGTAACACCTTTTTTTCTTTGTAGCTATCAACTGGTAAATAAAAGTGCTCAGTTTCAATAACAATATCATCATCGTTGATATTCAATTGGGAGGGTTGGTGAGGAGGATTTTGGAGTTGATTGAAGAGCCTCAGTTATATCACCGTTGACTTGGAGGAAGTTGGAAGAGAATCAAAGTTTGATGTCCTGTTGACTGCTACTGAGGGAGTAACCCTCCCTAGAGGGGATAGTGGAGTTGTGGTTGAGGGACATGTAGAGCTGCGGGTCATCAGAGAAAGAGTGCAAATGGATGTTATATTTACCGCAAAAGTGACCAAGAGGAAGGAGATAAATAACGAACAGAATTTAACAGTGGACAGAGCCCTGAGGGACACCAGAGGAGAGGGGAGATTGTCGGGATGTGAACACTTTTATCTGAATTAACTAAGTATGGCCAGAGAGATAAGAGTTCATTTAGTGTATGGTTCTACTGCATTTGTCATGCCAGTAGATGCTAGTGGGAGATGGTGTCAAAGGCCTCAATCTGGTCAAAAAATGAGGATGCTTAGCAATATGAATTCAGCTGCCATCAAGAGGTCGTTGATGATTTTTAAGAGGACAGTGTCTGCACAATGATGCGGGCAGAAAATAAACAGGGACTGTTCATGTAGATAATTTTAAAAGAGGTGAGTGTGAACCTGTGATTCCACTGTATTTTTCAGGATTGTAGAGCAAATGGTAAGTCAAAGGTTGGACAAAGTTGACTGAATGTGTAGTGTCTGAACCAGGCTTCTTTGATGTTTGGGTCACTGCAGCTGGTTAACGAAATAACAGAACCAGGTATGCTGTTATCTAAGAAATCTTCATGGACGTGAGCTTGCAGACAGATGTTTTGGATTTCCATATTAGATCTGATATGTCAGCAGCAGAGAGAAATTGGAAGCTTGACAGTGGCCTTATAAGTGAGTAGAAGGATTTATGATTCTATTCTCAATTTTATAGGCAGCCAGTGCAGAGAAGCTAACACTGGGGAGATGTGGTCTCTTTTCTTAGCTCCTGTCACTATGCGTGCTGCAGCATTCTGAACCGGCTTGAGAGGCTTCAGTCTCTTGTCTCTAGCTTTTCGGCATCTTTAAATGACAGCATGTGTCCAACCTTAGCAATGTTATGTAAATGAAAGATGACCGTTCTTGACATTTATTCAATGTGGGCATTTAGTGACAGGTTTTGATTGAAGATGACGCCTACATTTTTTTACGGTGATGCTTGAGGCCAAGGTAAAGCCATCCAGAGTAGCAATGTCACTCTAGCACTCCTCCAGCTGTCCTCTTTCATCCACAATACCGAATCGTAATAAAGATTAAGAAAGCTTCTCCTTCATGTTGAACTATTTTCTATTAGGTATATTTTGATTTGTAACAAAAAGTTCACACATCATGACGCTGTATGTTATTTTCCACCACTTCTCAGGCTGCTCCTCTGGGAAGACATGCTTATTCCGTCTGTAGTGCCTCACTTCCCAGCAAAATATTAGTCTACAAGCTTATTCAGTTAAAATGTTCTGCATCTTTTTGTGGCTATGATGGTGTTGTGACACTGCAAAACTACCGTATTTTGCGCACCATAAAGCGCTTTAAGGCGCTGTCTTAATTACAGAGTCTATTTCTGTAAGCCATACAGAAGGCGCACTGTGTTATTCAGCGCATGATAAAACAATGCAATGGAAGCAAAACATGACTTTGGTGGAACTTTATTCTACGTTTCGCCATCAATCATGCCGGGTTCCCTCCCGTCATTGTCTGAGTCAGTCTTGTTGCCGGGTGGCTGTTCAGCAATGATGTCAGCTTTTGCACTTTCAAGCAGAGTGCTTACTAAAATCACACAACAACATTTTGACAGATTTTGGACTTGAGTGCACACAGCGCACCGGTTTTAGAGGTGCACTGTTGATTTTTGAGAAAATTTAAGGCTTTTAAGTGTGCCATATGGTGCGGAAAATTCAGCACTATCTTCTCCACAGTAAGGTTCTTATACATGCTAGTCACAAGCTGTTTCTAACGATGGCTAGGGAGGTTATGTAGGCAGCCCTGTAAATCAGTGATTCCCAAGTAGTCACGTGCACCCCACCCCCAACCCCCCCAACAACTCGCGGCTGAGCGAAAATATTGTAGATTGCGCCCCCCTACCCCCCTCGACAACTCGCTGTTGTGCCGTGGGACTATTTACTAGGCTGAAAAAAGGTTGGGAAACCATCTCTTCCCCAACATCATCCTCACCAATGCCAGATTCCAGCAATCATCGTAATTTTGTCACACAATGTGAATTGTCGTAATGACAATAAAGATACCTGATTTCTGATTTCATTCTCCATTTTGGCTTGAAAATGCACCCATAAACTGGAATGTGTAGTGTATACACCGCGGCCAAGTGAAGAATGTTGGCAGAATAGCAGCTGCAGCAAAGTACTTACGGTCAACTGGAAATCACAGTGAGCTGAGAAAAAGGTCAGTGTTGAGGTCACAACAATAGCTCCCTGTTGTGATATCCTCTCAGACAAATACATCCAAATGAGGTTGGAGCTCATTGTCTTTCCATTACAAGTTTCCCTGCACAATGAAATTGTTACCTTGCTGCCCTGCACTGATGATATGATAAGTACAAAGGATGAATATGTGCAGAAGAGAGAACCGTACAGTTAAAAATAAGAAGGAGATAATGACAAAGACGCGGCATGCCAGTGCAGAGTGAGCAAACACGTCTGCCTCGGGGGCGCCATGTAGATGCAATTCATTCTCATTATCCTCTTTTCCATCAGCAAAGTGATGAAAACACCAACAAAGTGAGGCCTGTAGAAATGAAATCATCAGTTAACAGCCACACTGGCTTGAACTTATAGGTGAAGAACAAAGCCCCACTACTGTGTTCCACCAATGATTTTTTTCACTCAAAGCCCCACCCCCTCAAAGTTACTGGTAGTCTTGAAAGTGTGGTGATGGAGATGCATCAAATCATCACAAAATTCTCACTATTCAATGAAAAGTCTGTTTTGGGGAGAAGGTATTGGATCAAATTAGTCATATTACTGTATTTTGTGGCCCACAAGGCGCACGATTATAAGGCATTATCGATCTGCCTCTCTTTCGAAATCTCTCTCTCTCCCTCCCTCTCTCTCTCAACCCAACCGGTTAAAGCATTTGGCCGGCTACCTGCAGCCTGGCCTGCCCGAGGTTTCTTCCCTTAAGGGGAGACTTTTCCTCGCCACTGTGGCTAATGGAGGATATGTTGGGCCTCTGTGTGTCCTTCTCACAGACCTTGACTGTTTACATGCTTAGGAGCACTACCTGCTCCATCCTGTAAAGCGCCGTGAGATAACTCCTGTTGTGATTCGGCGCCATACAATTGAATTGACTTGACTTGACATGCACTGTATAAGGCGCATATGGTTACAAGAGGCATGAAACTTAATAGTGATGTACACTGAACTTTGTTCAACTCATTCACTATAACTTTGAATATGGTTCAGTTGTAACAAATACAGTGGAATAGTCTCACATTTGAAATAATTCGTCTTCCACAGATTTATCGAGTTCCTCATCACCAGCATCTGAGTTAAGCAGTTGGGTGATTTCAGCGTCAAGCATGCCAGTTTCCCTCTCCCCACGACCCGACTCGGTCTCGTTGCTGCTACTTGGTTGTTCAGCAGTGATAATCATCAGATTTCAGAGAAATTTTGGGGCAGTCTAAATCTAGCAGCATAGCTTGGACCAAGCAGCATAGCTTTACCAAGCTTCATCGTAAGGTAACATTTCCAAGATGTTGGCTGATGGTTGCTTGCCATCACTATGTACTTAGTTATCTAACATTTTCTTACGTTGAAACCCTTTACTCAACTGAAGACAGACTTTTGTACCACGTCCCTGTGTTAGCTGGGAATGGTCTGTCAATCATTCAATAAGCTTTGTCGCTTGCCAAAGTTGCACCAATTCATTTTGACAGATATCTTAGCACAGTATACCATGTAACACCGGTTTGAGATCAGCAAGCACAACAAAAATTCATACATAAGGTGCACTAGATTACAAAGTGCACTGCCAGTTTTTTAGGGAATGTTAAGATTGTAAATGCGCTATATGGTGCGAAAAATATGGCACTTGTATTTCCCATGATAGTGGCATCCGAACAGTCCTCTTGAATGCCAGAGATTCCAGCTCATTAGGCACATGATGTTTGATATGCTGTCAATTTTCTCACTGATCTAAGCGGACACAGCTACCCTTTTACAGTAGTTCAAAAAAATGAGACTGGTCTCCTGTGGAATGAGGTGAAGTATTCCTTTCTCCTCCTCCAGGCTTTCGCTTAGCACAGCCTTTGATTTGCAGCAAGGAGAAACGTTTGCACATCTGGTCATTGGGCTGACATGTTATAAAAAGTGAAGGAGGGGGAGGGGCACAAGTTTTTAGGGTTGTAATTCATTTAGCAGGAGATGATAGGGGAATGTTTTACTGGAAAACCTAAGCAATAGTTGAAATAAAGAATTGCCTTTTTCAGCACATGACATTTCATGGCAAAGAATAATGTTTGCTTTTCGCATTCCAATCATTCTGGTCCCTCCTCCCATCCTCTCATTTTCACTCCTATTCTCTCTTCTCATCTTCCTTGTTAGGTCTCCTAATTTCCTGATTTGTACTCGTAATTTATGGTTCATCCATACTATCCAATGTTTGAGACGGGGATTTCCTAAAATGATACAATATTCATGGGCTTTCCACACACAAGGTTTCAACTCGCAATGTCATTGTTCATTTATGGGTCTCAGGCTGGTCTCCTATTGTGGATACAAGGCAGTGGGCTAGTCTTATAATGTCAGTGTTACTTTTTTCTGACTGTCACGCTAATTGGTTTTGCACACTTTTAAGTGTGCACTCTTTGATATTTGGTGTAAGTTTCATACATAAATCCTGTGAAAGATAAATAGTGCACTGTATTGTATGCATGGTCTGGTAAGATGTTGAGCATGGCAAACATAGGACAATTATTCGTTATTGCATTTGCATATGCATATTATAAGTTATTTCTGCCCCACTTTTTTTTCCAAGTCAGAAAGGATCCATATCAAGATCTAGACATTATGACACAGTTCATGCCCATGGTTGGTGAGTCCTATCAGAAATTTTATGGTAGAAATTAGATATCTGTATTTGTATGAACGTACTGACAGATGGTTAGACAAAAAAGTAAAAACACCATCCAGAAATGCTATTTTTTTTATTTGGTAGAGCAAGAACTTGCAAGAATTCAAAATATAGGCATCGACAACCAGAAACTCAGTTTGGTTAGATATGTATAAACTTTATGTGTACGTTGGTGTCCAACAAAGCTACTCAAATATGTAAACATGTATTTATGTTATAGATATGTTATGTAATTTTTATTTCTACCGTTTCTTCGTTTCTACCTCACAAGGATCTTCTCCCTTCCACTGTATCTCACCTATTCCTTTCCTGTCCGCCTTGCCCTTCCATCATTTTTTCGTTAGATTGTTTGCATATACAGTACTTCATTGGTTTGCCTTTGTGAAAGTCTTTGTCCCTACAGCCATTACAATATTGAAAGCCTGTGTCATAACCTGACGGCTTTGCTTGTTCCTCTGTACGGATGTTCTTTTGATCTCATTTTCAGTTTACCCCATTTGCTTTGACTTTCAATACCCATTCTTCCATGCACAATTTGTATAATGTAATTCATTTGACTTTCCAATTGTATTCTAGTTCCCCTTTTGTGGATATTGTGCTGTGGCATCCTAACACAAAGACATTCCACTCTTGGATGGTATTAACAACGGCACAGATACATTTGTTATTCATTTGTGCAGGAGTTGACACCTGCTCTAATGTTCTCTACTACATTGAGCAAGACACTATGGCATTTAGTTTGCTTGCCACACTTGACTTGACATATACAAATGCATCAATTCTTACTGTGTTCCTCTGCTGCCACTCTGAATTTGCAAAAGATTGTAAACAAAAGTTTTTTTTCCAGATAAGGCTTTCGTCACTGTTTCTCCATACCTTCAGTATTTGTGCCGTCATAGCATTAAATTGATTGAGTGCTTATTTTCAGAATTATTTCATTTCGCTTGTGATAGAAAGTGAATTGTGAAAACCTGTTCTCAGGATATCCTGTATCACAGTTTGAGAAAGGGATACATTCATACACAATTTCTCAATGGAGTCAGGACAGCACGTTAAAATGAGCATGATATTGCTCTCAAGTCTGCTGATGCCCCTGTAAAACACATGTACATTTTGCTGTCTCAACTGCATAGCAAAGGATACATCTGAATATACAAATTTCCAAATTATCTAGACATGTGGATAGCAAATGTGCCCTTCATATTAAAATGCCTCAACCAAAAAAATGTCTGTTTCGCTGTTATCTATTTTTCTGCGTTTGTTCTTGTTGCTGTAGTGCTGCCTTTCTGTCTAGCGTTCTGTCTTCCATTCCTCATCGCTGTTTTTGTTGAATGTGTTGGATGGCAAATCCAGCTGCCCGCTGGAGAACCTGTAGTGTTTGATGTTGTGCCATGGCCTCTAGCCCTACTTGTATGTTTATGTACTCCTCACACTTGCTCTAGCTTCATAAAAAAACAGTACCACACACAATCGCTCAATCATTTTGTGCAATACATACAACTGTCTGCCTCCCAATTATAATAATCATATCTGTCGCACATGCACACAACACATCAGCACAGGTTCAATTGTACAAATATGCACCCCTCGTGTTTTTTCCCTCTTCCCTGTTTTATGGCCTAACAGCTGGTTAAAGCATTGTACAGAGACTCTTTAATGTAACAGCCACAACCAGCACACCAGCAGGTGCACTGTGCTTCAACATCTACAGTATGTGGTGCATGAACAACATTGAAATTGTACTCCTAGATTTTGAGGACACCACCTCATCAGGTGACCAATAGTAGACTGGTGCAGAAGAAATATATCAATGTGGCTACTGGCAGAAATGCACAGAGGCTTAACAAAGTAAAAAGTGAAAAATGTCTCTGCGGTGGAAAGTCCCTTGGAAGACTACATGGCCGGAAAGTTGAAATGACGGTGCACTTATAAAGAGGGGGATGCACAACTTTTCAGCAATGAAAGATTCAAGATTAAGGAGTTGTATTAGTCACATGCTCACTGGGTGTGCAGTTAAAAAGAAGCGGCCATGCTTGCAGAAAAATGCAAATTAATCTCTAATTGTGCAAATGGCAAAAAGTAACAACAACTTGGGGGATGGAAGGAGGAATGACTATGTGTGTCACTATGTGTGTTCACTTTGTGCCTGTAAGTGCATGTGTCTGTTGCAGTTGTAAGTGTGAGTCGCAGTGTGATTGGATGGTTTGTGAGTAGCTGGGGAGTACATAACGGATATGTATTGTGCAATCAAAAGTGAAAATGGGTATAATGGTGATTCAATCAACCTGTTTTTGGATTTTTTTCTTCCTTATCATTGTTATGAATATGAGAAGATACATGTACCATGGAAGATTATACTACAAAATTAAGGCTCATTAGAGTGGGCTGTGTGATCCCATGCTCAGTGGAAAAATATCGCAAATAATGAGTGGACCTTTGTTTCCACAGGCAGCTGAGCAGACTTCTGCCCCAACTCTGTGCCGTTTTTCAGTTACTCATTCATTTCAATTTCTGGTGTTGCTTGCAGGACTAAGTTGTCAATTGCTGGTGACGTGTTAGCAATAGTATACGTCTTGGAACTAGGATAGAGAAAAGCTTGGTGAAATGCAACGCATGGTGGGGTCATCACAAATCTCTGGTCTCTCAAATGTTTCATGACGCCAAAGCAGAACTGTTGGACAGCACCTAATTAACCCATGCCCAACCCCACCCCGCCCCACCTTTTTTTTTCTTTTTTTAATTAGGTGTGAAATCTCTGAACACATCACCTACTCTTGAGGTCATGGTACAAAACCTGGAGCTGAAGGTCTGCAGCCGGGCAATGGAGAGATGTGCCTCGGGAATTGTGGGAGCTGTAAAAGTGTGTGCCAGGATTCCAGGTGTGTTCATCAGTGACCCTCTAAAAATGTAGTGCCTTTATTGCATGGGAAGTCATTCGTCATTTACTTGTTATCTGCCGAGAGAGGGAAAGAGAGAGATGCTCTCTACATGACACGTTCAGACACTTCGCACTGTCATTTTCACAGAGAGCCACGTCAGCATGGTGGTTGCCCTAAAAGGCCCATACATAACTGCCAAGTATAAAGGCTGTATAAATGTTAGTTCACTTAAATCATATATTGCTACTTATTCTCAAACGTTGAGTGCTTATTACTTATGTAACTTACTTGTGTAACAAACTTGTTGATTTATTTGCATATCTGTGAAAATATATTAGCCATTTGCCTTGTTATAATGGCATATTCTTCACATCAACTCTGTCAGTTCATGAAACCTGAGTTTTCTATCAACATGTAACAATTAATCAAGTAAAAGTAACAATGACATGCCCAATAAATTTGTAGCTGGGGAAATTACAAATTGCATTGATTTGAGAGGAAGACATCACACAATGATGGGGGATCACACATTGAATTGTGCCTTGAGAAAGTTTAGTTTCTGTACTTTGTGTAAGGGCATCTCGGCAGGAGGTCCACCTCTCACTCTGGGTCCATCGTGACCACAGTCCTGTTATCAATAAGTTACTTCTGTTGCTCAATACGCAATGTTGTTGTTTGATGAATAGATGAATAGATGAATAGTTTGATGAATTAACTTGTTTTTTAAATTGTATATGTCGGCAGGGCACACCTGCCCACTCGACCCTCAGCGTGCACCACTCTAAAGACGCACCCACTGAAAATGACTCTGAAGCTTGGGCAATTTCGCCAGCTCCCATTAATGTGTCGTTTTTGGCTGTAGCTTTTTATGCTTTGAGCGAAGTCTGCCTTTCTACTTTCTGTAACAATTTGTTGTTTTTCTTGTAGGTTGAATGAGTCACTGGAAGCTATGTGTTTGGTTTTAGAATGTTGACATTGTACTCTTTGATGGACAACACCGCTTCTGAATTGCAATTGGAAAAAACTTCTCATGTCCCCAAGAGGCAATTCTATAAAATGCTCAAGCAGCAAATAAGTAAAGGCAATAAGCAAAGTTAAGGCAATAAAACATGGCAAAGGCTACATTAACATGAACATGTACAGGCTACATTAACATTCTTACAAGTTAAGATAATGAGTTAAGGCAACAAGGCTAGGTCAGTAAGTTAAGGCAAAAAATAAGGCCCAATATTTTGAGTACGTAAGCAAACTTTATCCAGATGGATAGAGTTAATGATGAGAGCTTTGGCATCGTTGACAATTTTGCCTGCCGGGTATGCAAACTGGCACTGATCCAACAAAGTGCAGGACAGTGTGGCTTTTCACCATTTTCAATGGCCTCTGGGCACTGGACCACTGGGCAGATGTTATCAAGGCCCTTAGGGTGGTTGTTCTTGAGAATCGGCACCGTGGTCGAATGCCTCCACAGCGAAGGGACGGTTCATGTGATCCATGCCCATAAAAAAGGTCCATGCCCATGTAAAATGGTATTTTTCCTGTGTGTTTGTACTAATCCATGTGTGCTTGTATACACAATGTTTGTGTACACACACATACTGTATGTGTGTGTGTGTGTGTGTGTGTGTGTGTGTGCACGCGCGTGTGCGTGTATGTGCGTGCACACTCGCGCATGTGTTTATATATTTACACACACGCGCTTGTTCCAAGGCTTTTAGATTTTCACCAGGGATGTCCGATATTGGCTTTTTTGCCGATATCCGATATGCCAATATTGTCCAACTCTCAATTTGCCGATACCGATTACAGCCGATACTGATATGTGCTCCGGTAAACGCTTCAGGAGCGCATTGGCACTATTTTACTGTAACGCAAGCATAGTTTAATTCTCATCGGTTTTTATTTCATCGGTTTTCCAAAGCAAAAAAAAACCCCGATACTGATATTAAGTTTTTATGCTAAAATCGTTTTTATCGTTTTTATGCTGGACATCTCTAATTTTCACTTTTGCTGTCATTGCAGCTTCAGCAGATGGAATTAAAGAAAGGCTCATTCCGCTGATTCAAGGCCCATCAGACACTAAAGAGCTTCATTTAAGGCAATGGCTGAATGAAGTCCGCAAGCCAGAATCCCTTCTGGCCCCAGACTTGATGACATTTTCCATTCAGATCCCTCAGCAACAAGATGACTGCAGGAACTCAGGTAGTGTATAGGCTCTACAACTTAACTTGTTCTTTTGTTTCTTTCCTTAGTTTACTGACCCACTATTGAGATTAATCTTAAATGGAATCAAAATATATGAATGGGATTAATAATACAAATAACGGTTTCCAAGATGGCGCTCCTCAGAGTGCGATGTTGTTGAGATCTCTCCCAGAATTAAAACATTTCTATGACTTTTTTTTGAGTCCTTCTTTCCGTGGTGTAGAGACTGTAAGATCATCTAAACATCCTGCTTTGAAAATGTGGAGACCATTTGCCTTGACTGTGGTACTGCGGATGCAGCTCTGGTCAGATATAACCTGTAGTACTCTCAGGATCTAAAGCTGTTTTCTCTTTCCATTCATGTGCCTTTGATGAAAAGGGCCTGCAGAGGGGGAGGCTTCTTCACGAAGTCCAGTCCTATTTCTTTGGTTTTCTCTATGTTGAGGACAAGGTCATTCTCCTCACCATAGATAATTATGTCAAGTCAAGGCAATTTGATTTGTATAGCGCCAAATCATAATCATGTTGTCTCAAGGCACTTTCCAAGATGGAACAGGTAGTGCTCCTCAACATGTCAACAGTCTAGGTTTTTGGGATGGACATACAGAGACCCAAGATGTCCCCCATAAGCAACAGTGGCAAGGAAAAATTTCCATAAAAGGGAGGAAACCTCAGGCAGGCCAGGCTACAAGTTGGCGGCCAACTGCATTGACCGGTTGGGTTGAAAGAGAGAGGAAGGGAGAGATAGACAGAGAGAGGGAGAGAGAGAGAGGCAGAGACAGGTGTAGGGATACGCAGGTGTAGAGATGCACAGCAGTAGATGCACAGCATGCCGATCAGGAGCAGGACCCGTATATTTGGAGGTCATCACTGGTTGTGCTCTGGCTGCAGATTCATAAAGCACAAGATAGAGACTCTGGGAAAGAATTGATTATGGGGGTCTGGAGGTGAGTAGAATTTTAAATTGATTAATTAGATCAATTGTTGATAAATTAGATTAAGGATTGATAGAATAAATGTTGTTGATAGTGGTCCCTGACTCATCACCGTCCTTGGTGAATCCCAGGATGGTCGTCTCATCAGCATTATTTGATACCTGTCCTCCCTTTCTCACCATCTGTGGTCTTTCCATCTGTTACCTCAGGATCCAGTTGTAGGTGGGAGTTGGATCCCGTTGTAGGTGGGAGTTGGGACGCCAAGGTCTGTCAGCCTCTCGATCAGCTTACCCAGTCGCACGGTGTTGAATGCAGAGCAGTAGTCCAGGAAGAGCAATCTTGCATACGTGCTCCTCTTTTCCAGATGTTGCAGGGTGTTGGTGTTGGGTTATCGTCACTACATCATCCATTGAGCAGTTGGGGTGGTAGGCAAATTGAAGGGGGTCGGTGGTCAGTTTTGAGGGTGTGTCCATTTTCACCCTGTCAATTCTGGCGTAGAGGGTGTTCAGGCTGTTTTGAAGGGTGGCCCCTCAGTTACCATGGTTGTTGTGACTCCCCTGTAATTTGTGACAGACTAGATTCCTTGCCCCTCATTACGGGCTGTGCGGTTTCTATAAGACCGAAGCAGAAGTTTGGTTCGCATTGCTGGCAGTAAGTCAGACATATTCCCAGTACATGTTTGCCTGTGGCAGGGCTGCCCCTTGTCACCGGTCCTGTTCATTATTCATATAGACAGGATTTCTAGGTGCAGCCAGGGTCCGGAGGGGGTCCAGTTTAGGGACCACAGGATCTCACTGCTGCTTTTTGCAGACAATGTTGTCCTGTTGGCACCTTCAGACCAGAACCTCCAGCGTGCGCTGTGGCGGTTTGCAGCAGAGTGCGAGATGGCGGGGATGAAAATCAGCACCTCTAAATTTGGGGCTGCTCTGATTTTATCCTCAGGTCACTCCACAAGCTGTCCCTCGAATGCGCTCAACCAGACTAATATGGTTACTCCCACAGAAAACCTCAGCGTCAAAAACTTTGGCAACTCTGGCTGAGCCCCTATGTCTTATGCAGAGCCTCTGTTTCAAAATCATACATTACAGCAGATCTCACTACCATCTTGTAAACCTTTTAATCGTGACCCCAAGCTGAAAATGAAGTGACAGAGAGGCTGAGTACGGGATCATTGCACTGCTGACCCACTACACCAGGGATCGGCAACCCAAAATGTTGAAAGAGCCAAAGTTGACCAAAGAAGCAAAATACAAATCTGTCTGGAGCAGCAAAAAAAATTGAAAGCCTTATATAAGCCTTATTAATTAATCTAATATTCATTCTACACATCTTTACAGCATTTAAATATGTCAAGAATACATGTCATATTTATCCTCCCAGAACAACCATATTTAAACAAAAATCTATATTTTCCCCCCACCTTTTTTCATTTTCACACGTTTTTGGAAATGCTCCATGGAGCCACTAGGACAGAGCTAAAGAGCAGCATGCGGTCTGGAGCCACGGGTTGCCGACCCCTGCACTACACTAATGACAAAGTCCATCCATGCATCCACCCATCTTCTGCCGCTTATCCGGGGGTGGGTTGCAGGGGCAGCAGTCCCAGAAGGGACGCCCAGACTTCCCTCTAACTAGATACCTCCTCCAGCTCCTCTGGGAGGACCCCAAGGCGTTCCCTGGCCAGCTGGGAGACATAGTCCCTCCAGTGCGTTCTGGGTCTTCCTTGCGGCGTCTTTCCAGTTGGACATGCCTGGAATACCCTCCTAGGAAGGCATCCAGGAGGCATCCAGAAAAGATGCCTGAACCACCTCAGCTGGCTCCTCTCGATGACAAAGTCATGTCCTTGTTTTCCTACTGTGTCTGTGTTTATTTTCAACAGCAAACCAACACACTAAGCATGGCAAGACACAGCAAGATGCTCGTTGACCACAGCCCCTGTGACATGTGTGAAAGGTGTCAAACTGACAGCTGATATTGACATAAACATCAATATTTTAGAAGATATATTTATATCTTCATCCCTTCTTGCAATCCCTGTGATTGTTGGGAAGGTTTTGTAGAGCTTTGTAGAGCCCGCCAAAGCTTTGCCATTGCTCCTTTGCTAAGGTTTGGATCTTCTGATTTCCAACAGATGAGGAGATGTTGTCGTTGCAGATCTTTTTTGTGATTGAGAGACTCCTGGACTTGGCAGCTTTGATTTTCATCTGTGTTAAGGACAGCAGCTCCTCCAATACTTATGGGTATTCAATGGCACAGGCACCTGCCTGGCGAAGTGTGGTGATATCATCCATGTAGCCATCTAGCGCCGTAAGGCCATAAGTGTGTGACCTGATCTTGACTCTACTCCCTGTACAATATGACTTCAAGATGAAGTAACCCATTGTTCTCCTTTTCTCGAAGGTGCCAGCCAGTTGCACATGGGTTGGTGGAGAGGCAGACAGTTATGGTCTAGTTTGTGGTCTTTACCAGGTTTTAGTATGGAAGTAACTTTTGTTGTCCGCCATTCCTTTGGGATCAAGATTGTCTTCACGATCATGGTGTGGAATTATGTCAGCCAGGTAAAGGCCCCAGGGCCAAGGTGTTTCATGAACTCTGGAGGAATCTTGTCATATCCTGCTGTCTTTCCACAATTCAGGCCCTGGAGGACATTCTCCAGTTCAGCAACCTCAAAAGGGTCAGGATTTCTATCCTCTCCGAGCGCTTGTTAGTGTTTCTTCAGCTCAGTAATAACTTCTGTTCTGGTTTGTTTGTCTGGGGTTGCTTTTGCAATCGCCAGCAGATGGGATGCAACTTGTTTGGGTGTGACAGATGCTCGTAGTTGGCTGGGAGGCTTCTGTGCAATTCCTAGACTGCAAATGAGGCTCCAACATTTCCTGCTAGAAAGTGTTAAGTTCAGGTCAGCTACTGCCTCCTCCCATTTCCTTTGCTGGGCTGTAGTTAGCAATTCAATGAGATCTATCTCAGGCTCCCTTGATGTTTTGTAGGCTTGTAGGAGTGCAGCGCTCTCTTCGTCCAGGCATGGGATATGCAGGGGTCGGTAACCTGGTGGGATTGAGTGAGTGGGCAGCTTTGCTCAGTGGGCAGCAATTGCTTCTGCAGTGCTGCGGTGTAGGCTTCATTTTAAGTGGTGTTCACAGTATTTCTTCCAGTTGGCTTCTCGGAAGTTCCAGTGCATCTTGTGTGGGTTGTTTGTGACTGGGAGGAGTAGGCCAAGGTGTGCGTGCAAGGGCCGGCGTTGACTTTGTGGAAAATCGTCAAAGATGAGGATCTGAGCAGGATAGCGCCATTCAAATTTTCCATTCAAAGAGCTGACCCAACACCCTCTTGGCAGAGTGTAAGGTTCCTCTTTGTCTGGGATCGTGCATCAGAACAAGGTCATTCTTAGATCCCCAGTCTGAAAATGCCTCTCCATCACTATCCACTGCTGGGTATCTTCAGTCAGGGTGGTGGCTCTTAAAGTCTCCTACACAGATGGCAGGGTGTGGTAGAGTGTGTAGGACCTTCAGATCCCAGTTGGCACTAGGCGGCTTGTATATGTTGACAATGCTGAAACCGTAGATAGTTATGGTATCAGAGAAATGTGTTGTTGTCAAGTGGTGTGCTTCAGCTATGCCAGAACGCACATCAGTGGCATGTCAGTGTTTGGCATGTGGAGTGTAGCACAGGATGTCACTGGAACTCATCACCTTAATTTCATTACAAAATGTAAATTGCCGTCATGACAATAAAAGATTCCTTATTCCTGATTCCTATTTTAGAACATGCCTTGTGGGCGCCTTAAATGGGTCTTTGCAGTTACACATGTGCCTGCATGCACAGCATTATTGACCCGTGCTCTACAGCTGGGGACAGGAACTATTTTGATTGGGACAGCCTTAACAGCAAAATATTTGGAAATTCATCTTGGTGAGAGCCATAACAATGTATTTTACGACTGAATTCAACTAAATGTGAGTATAATAAGTCAACACAGGCTATTATCATGCAATTAAAATAATGGACAATAAGTCCTGCAGCCCCGAACAAAGGGATTAAAGCAAATAAAGTATTTTTGACTGAAAGTATATTTTTGATTGAAATAGATTAATTCTTGATTAATTAATTGATCGATTGAATAATCATTCAAACAATCAATCAAATCACAATGTGCATCAAATTTTAGGGTGAGAGTCTCTATCCATAGTGGGGGAGAGTGGGAGTTGTCGGCGACAATATTTTGTAGTGAGGCTGTAGCTCTGTCATCGGAGTACAGGAACACTGACAGAACCTCCTGTCGTTGTCAACACGGAACAGACGCTGCTCTCAGATGACATGAACCATCATCTATCCATTTTTAGCTGGTAAAAAACACATTACGTCTCTGTTGATTCCACTCGTGCAACTATTCCATCCAGTCGCTGATAAATATGGGATAATGAGCGCGTCGTAGGTCATTGTTGTTTGATACACCGAGAGGCATGATGGGTGCATCACTTCTCTTCACTTTTCTCTGCTTGATGGATGCCAATAATTTGACCCTTCTCAAACAGACCAACATCTTTTCCACAACCACGAAATGTGTCTTTCGACATGGTTGTTTAGGAAAGGAGAAGCAACTCATTGCACCAGTCTGGGTGAAACAACTTGTTGCCAGCTGACAGATAATTGCCCATGCAGTAAATATCCAATTGGAGGGTTGCACCTATTTGCTTTGTCAAATCCAAGTGGCAACTTTTTGATTTTGGCCGCGCAGTGTATTTTTGAGGACTATACTTTGAACAGCTTTGCCAGTGCATCTCTCTCTCTCTCCCTCGACACCTATTCCCCCAGCCCCCTTATCTCTGTGGCCTGTCACGTCACCTCCGTGCAATGAGTGACAGCTCAGATGCAAAATGGCAGAGGAGCAACATACCGGTTCACAGCAGTACAAGTGAACAAGCTAATCAGAAAAAGTTATGCTGCTAACTTCAGATCATTGTGGTGAATGCTGCCAAGGCATCTGACAATGTTTAAGCGGCCAAATGTTACAGGGTCACAGAATGTGATGTGCAAAGAGGGTGTGCTCAGAAAGATAGTCTTAAAAACTCCCAACGGTCAGTGAAGAGCCTTTCGTGGCCCGAAAAACAGCTGATTCCAAGAGATCGACAGGCGATTGTATGAGTACATTGCTGAAAAACGTAGATTTGTTCCATGAGCGCTTGACCGATCCAGTAAAACCAAAACGTTGTGCGAGATCATTGGAGACAAACAGTATGTTTGCTCTGTGAATGGTAGACTGGACAGGCGGATGTACTGAGTGTGGGTCTTAGGGACTCCGAGGAGGATAGTGAGAGTGAAACCAGAGATAATCAGAATTTTGCAAGTGGAATTCTATCCTCAAGTCCACATCTTATTCATCTCCATCTTGCATATTAAGATGCTTTGCTTTCTCAATAATTTTATCATACTTTGCATTTTGTGTTACATTTTATTGTTATTTTTACCAATATTTTCGTACTGTTGAAGAGCCATATGATGACCCTGAAAAAAAGAATTTAATCTTAATGGCAGGGACTCTCATCAACCCTCATTAGTCAGTGTGTGTGAAACAGGGCAGCTAATATGGAGATTAAGCACATGGGAGGCCACTTGGCGCTAAACACTGAGGTCAATCATAGCCATTGCTGCAGCTCGGGATCTACCAAGTGTTGGATTACTTAGGCCACTCTCACAGAACTCGAGGCTTAGTTGGAGTGAGGCTCAGGGTCTGGGATCAGAGATAGAGGAAAACAGGATTTAAACTTCTACCTGAACCAGATCTGAGTTTTACCCTGCACAGCTTTCAAAGTTCAAATCAGTACCCAGCTGTTACAATCACTAGTTGTACTTTTGCCATCTTTATGTTAGCAAGACATGTAATGATTCACTTCTTTTGGCTATCTCTGACTTATTAGTTCCTGTGTACTGCTTTGTCTTACTCTGCTACACATTTGCTGCTTTTATTTTTCTCTCTCTCTCGATTGACAAAGGATCATAGATGACTGCAAAGGAGAGCACCCCCTCAGTGGAAAAGTACACTTTGAAAACTCTGTCTTTCAACACAGCTAGGAAACCAGATATCATGACACATTGTGCCTAGTGCCGTTTATTCTTTTAACATGTTTCTTCGATGGAAAACAAGATCGTGAAAGTTCTTTATTATACTGAGGTAAATGTTAATGAACGGTCCCATTGGTATTTCTACAAACACAGGTTCAGTGTTAGCTTGCTCAGTTATTGTTAATCCTGTTTTGCTTTAAGATTAGACTATGTTTTGACCTGTTCTGAGATTGAGTCTGACACCCCTAACTTTGAGTTAGTTAAGACCCACAATGTGTTCTCCAAGTTATGTATTCTCAGATTAATTTTTGCTGTAAACAGCATGATCAACTATTTCTCTGGGTCTCAAGAGCAGATTTTCTCTGTGTAATTTGCATATGTTAGCACAGAGAGAAGACAGTTAGTGGCAATTCTCCGCTGGTTTTACTGTGCATCTTCCAACTCCATACAATATCCAGTTTGTAATCCTCGATATAATAGTGGTGGTCAATGTGGTTAATCTCAGCTAATGAAGTAGTGCAACTCTAGAAATGGTTGCTGAAACAGGGGTTCAGTGTTTTCACTTCTAAGATTGTCGATGATGATGTCCTATCTGACCAGTGAAGACAAAATATGAGCGCATGTTGCATATTTACAGCAGTTACTAGGTGTGTCATAAACCACGACAGATTGTATTGCTGGAACCTTTATCTCACCACAGTTAATTAAAGCATCAGGTAGGTAGGTAGGTAGATAGGTAGGTAGGTAGACAGGCAGGTCGGTAGGTAGGTAGGTAGATAAATACAATTTTAACAACTTTCTTTGTCTGAGGTTGCATAATCTTAATGACAGAGTGTAGCTGATGGTAATATATGGCATTTTTTCATTTTGTTGATTTTCTTTTAATGAATGAAAATGCAAGGGTCTTGCCTCCTAAATTTCATTGGCATCTGTTGAGTCCTGTTTAGATACATATTGTGTTATTATGCTGAGGTTTTATGCTCCAGACGTTGTTGTTAAATGTAACCAATTCAAACAATAAAAGGACAACTTGCATTTAAAAAGACAAAAAATAATTTTAGTCCTTGGAAATTGTTGTTGGAAATTTTGCCAAGCCTGTTGCAGAAGGGCACCCACAGCATTGTCAATTACTTACTGCGGTGGGCATAGAAAAAGAGTGAAAGCCCCTTCACCGCAGCTGTTCTGTTGTACCAAACCCACCCTTTATCTGGCCTTTCATTATATACACTCTTATATCCCTCCCCTATGATTGTGTCCCCCATTTTACATATTTTACAGGTTTTGCCTTCGATAAATCAGTCTGTTAGCACACAGCCAGGTCCACCTTTAAAATCCTAGTAATAGTCACTCTTGGAATGAAAGTGAATGAGGGCTTACGTGAAATATTACATGATCAAACATATACCAGCCTCTGAGTGTGGCTCTGTTCTGAAAAGCAAGCAGACTCTATGTCTGTATTGTTGAATGTAGATGCATATTAGTTGTAGGTTGAATATGGATCAAAGGAGTATTTTGACGAAAGGAGAACTTTGCCACAGCACATGGTGTATTGTCTTTAGATGACTTTGACGTGATTTGATTTGAGAATTGAAATGAAATTCCATCCCAAAGAATTACATGCACAATTACTTTTACTAGAAGTCAGGCAATCATTCAATTAAACCTCAAATCTTAAAAGTGCTCCTCACTCGTCAAACAAATTCATATCATTCAGTATAAAACGAAGACCTTGATTCAACTATTCTAAGCTCTGTTCAGGAAATATTCAGGGGTTCTTTTTTCCATCAGAAAATGCATTCATGTATGATTTTTTCCATGATTATAAGATGATATCGTAATCCGTATGATCAGCAAAAGTCAAAATACAGAGGGATGCTTGTTATGGACAAGTGCAATAGCAGCCCTGAAATTGCTCTTTCCTAGATACCAGAAAGCTTAGGAAAAGTACTGGATGTTGTTTGTCTCTGTCCTTAGGTCAGTGTGGTTGTCATCACGATTTTAAGTTTAAAGAGACGGAACTGAGTTTGATGAACCCATTGACTGACTCTGTGCTCCACCGCATAGGTTACAAAGGAGCTTAATATTTCTGAGCACATTGTGATCTCCAACATTGATGGACCCTCAGCTGCTTCTCTATACTTACATATTTTATATTTTTATCTACCTCTCTGCTCATATATGTTTAAATTATATCAGTTTGTGGGTATGGTTGAGACTATTGCTACTTTTCACTGTGGCAATATGAGGGATGGATGAAATGAAATGCCATGCATGAGTTATTTGTACCAGAAATACAAGTGTATGTACCAGTGCTTGTGCTGGTAGCAGCAATAGCACTTACACAACGTAACCTTCAAGATATTGAAAATATTCGTCTCCAGCAGGGAATATTATTACTTTATGTGGTGTTCCAGGTTACTATTGCGTCAAGACTCTGCAAAAAACTGAAAAGGAAATGTGTGAAATCTTCAAGCACTACAACAAATTCATTGACAACAATGCTGAATTTTCACAAGTGTAATTGACTCATTAGTCATAAAATATCACTCACATATTACAAAAGTTGACCTACCCTCAAGACAAGGCATACACAGTTGTAGTCAAAAGTGCACATAAAATTTGTACAGGGAGGGTATATCAATTTCTGATTGCAACTGTATATTCACAGGACCTCCGTACTATGCCACTAATATTCTGTGCAATACATACACTATTTTCACAAGGTACTACATGCATCTATTTTCACAAGGTACTACATGCATCATACTGCTTTTACGATTATAGTGCTTTTGCCACTACTTGTGATACAGCGCTGGTTCGTTGATTGCTCAAGGTCACGTCCGCACTGGCCATGTTAGTCTGAACCCGAGATTGTTGACTAAAATTATTAGCATTTCGTATGATTTTTGATTGACATTGCCAAAGCTGCCAGATACCAGGGGTTTGGATCCATACTTGAAACAAGTCCTGCTATGGTCTAGTGTGAAAGTGCCCTGATTATAGTGTGACATTGACGCTTCATTGGGCTTATCCAAAAGACCTGCATTGGTCCACCACCACTCTTCCACCACGTTCTCCACCTCCAGTCAGTTGGTCACAGTGTCACTCTACCGCTAGATTTTGCCTAGTCCCCAGGCGAGTCAGTCAGCCGCCACATCAGTCCGATCTTCATAGTCTGTCAGTTTGGTTAAGAGGCTTCTTAATGCTAATTGATTTAGTGTCAGAGGTCACACCACACCATCATGCTATCTCACAGAGAGGCGGGGGTGCAGGCTAAGTCGAGAGTAGAGGAATGGATGAAGGCTTACAAGCATGGGTTACGGGCACAATTTTACAAAGATACTTTATCGTAGATTCACATGGTAGATCTACTATCCCACAGAACCTATTATGCAATCCCATCATTACCAGTCTAAAATACAGTTAAATAATGCAGTGCTTGAATGAAAAACAAATCCTGTTTAAGCTCATTATTGATATGGTACTGACAAATCGGTTGCATGCGCCGCCTATCAGCCGGAGTGGATAGGTATGAAGTAAGTGAGATAGGTTTCGTAGACAGAAATAGATGGGAAAATACTACTCTCTTCTGGAGGTTACCGCAATGATACTGTGGTTCTAGTAAAAACACAACACCTTGTAACAGAGAGGTCAGGGCAAAAAGTCACACACTTCATGCAAGAAACTTTTAGGTCATCAAAAAGAATCCGAGACAGTGAAGGTAATGCCAAAATGGTGTTTGGATTGAAGTATGAATTTGTACATATCTAGAAGAACAATTAGAAACATACCGAATACATGCATTAATATATATCTATTTGGCAGTGTATGCTGACATTTGAAATGGCAGCGTTTAAATTCTCTCAGTTTAAAGTAAGTGGCTATAACAAAAGCAGCAGTTTTGGATATCGCCCAACATGGATCGATAGATCTAGATAGCCCCACATACTGTAGATCTTGAGGAATGAAGGAGTTTTCAGTTTCACTCAGTTCTGTTGGTGTCACTCCTCAGGAGCAACGATCTGTCACTTAACAGGCTTGTCTAGTTGGTGATGACAGTTCACAGTCCAGTGTAACATTGCAATCCTGATGGTCTGTTGCAGCTGTAAGGGTTATTATGGTCACTCATCTCCTATCAACCAAGTCCAGTCAATTTTATTTATACTGTATAGCGCCAAATCATAACAGAAGTTATCTCAAAGTGCTTTCCAGGGTCGAGCCAGTAGAGCTGCTCAACATGTAAACACTCAAAGTCTATAAGATGAACTCGCAGAGACCCAACCACCAATCCCTTTCTGGTATGAAAAAAGGGATAGCCTCCTTCCTCCGTGCTGTTACCTGTGGAGTCATTCCCAATGAACTACAGGGAAAGAATAAAGAACAGCTGCTTGAACGACAATGTAAAATTTCTCATTTCACTGATTGGCTGATTGTAATGACATTTAGTTTTTTGCCTTGCATGCTCTGTTTGATTTTATTTGGAAAAAGACTGAAAAACAACGAATTTCCCCTTCAGGGGATTAATAAAGGATACATTATTATTATTATTATTGTTAGTGTTAGAATGATTACAAATGCAGAAAGATCATATAAAAGACATAAAATTGTTAAACCCAATGAATTAATTGAAATTATGCCTTGCTCAAGTCACTAATGAATTTGCTAGAAGTACAACATTTGGTTACAGAATGGAATGCAACAATGAAAAATATGAACAACAAAATCTTACTCTGAAAATTTGAATTTCACAGATTGATATTCACAAATTGCATTGCAGCTCCAACGTATATTCTTACACAACAACAAACTGCTGTTGCCATAATGGCCTTATACCTGTCCTTGAAACAACAACTCAACCAACACTTTCTTTCTTACCTTCACAGGAGCTTTGTGATTTTTGTTCACGTAAGGGTGGCAAAGATTTGTGTTGCGTTAGTCTCTGTGCTTTTTCTCCCTTTTTCCCAGCTGCCTTTATGGCAGATTGGCAACATTCAGTAAGGAGTAGAGTTTAAAAAAGTAGAAAAAAGGTTAAAACTGGCGTGGCAGAATATCACTCATGTGGTACAGGGACAAGGACTTGTGACAATACTGTCACGCAGGGCAGGATTAATGAAGAAAAGCATATCAACATTCAAGGGTTTGAGGCAGTATTTAATTTGAAAGGAGTTTGAGCTGGATTTAGATATCCCCCTTCGATTGTCCTGTGTTGTTGTAGTTGAAAGCTGTAACTGGTTTAAAACCAAACTCTTCATTCACAATTATGCCATTTTTCTAAAAGTTACTGTGTATGTGTTTGTCTGTATGTGTAACCTCTTGTAAAAATTTGTATCCCTTCTGATTTTTACCATTTTACTTAAGAATTTGTACAACTTTTGCTTCTCTTTTGTAACATCACTGCCCTCTTGTGGTGAATTTGGCTCTCCTCAGCTGATCAGTTGCTCTGTTCCTTTCCCACACTCTTTGGCACTATCTTACGAGTGTATGTGCACGTAAAGCCACAAACCTGAAGACTAAAGGGCAGCTGAACTGTTACAAGCAGAAATCAACCAGTGGGTCCAGGTGTTCATTCACATCTTTCAGTCAGCAGCTAATACAGAAAAGGTAATTTGAAAGAAAATAATAAAATAGAGAAGCTAATACATCTCACTTTAGTGTTATTTGATTTACGTGGATCATAGACACTTTTTTGACACAAGACAAATCTCCAAGTTGGTCACTAGGTAAGTACTTAATTTCTCCACTGATGCATTAATCCAGAAAATTTAAACTGTGGTATGTCATCGTGATAAAAATACAAAATGTAGGGAGTAATACTGTATTCGACCAGACTCTTTATACATCTCATGTCTTTCCTATGCTGGAAATTTTATTTCTATGGTATTATGGTTTTTACCCCAATGATAAAAACAACACAAGATAAACATGTAATGTAAGGACATAACCTTTCTTGTGAGCATCTTTGTCAACACAAGATATAACCACACAGTGAAAAGCATTTCACTTGCTCAAAGTGGGGTCTCTTGGATTGTGTCTGCAATCCCTTAATTTAATGGTGGCTTGAAACACGAATGAGACCCATGAGGGTGCAAAGAGAGGTCCTGACTAGAGAGTCCTCAGAGGTTTTTGCATCTCAGCGTCTGCAAAAAAAAATATTTACAGATTACTAAACTGACAGTGTATTAATCAAACTGATATAATCGGTGTCCAAGTCAGGATTTTTTTCTGTTGTTGTTGACATATGAACCATACGCTTGTGCCGAAAATGTTAGTGTGCCTACACCAATTCGTCCTCCGATTCGACTGGAGGACATATTGGCTCACTGGTCCCACGAGTGGAACCCCTTTAATGCAAGTTCTGATTATTTTTTAGCTCATTCCTTTTTCATGTATCCATTCAGCAGCTTTGCACATGATGACCAGTTTATAGAGTGTTGTGATTTTGAGGTCTGCAGATTTTGAAGACGTAGTTTAGGATAATTCAATATCCATTAATGTGCCCCAGTCAACTCTCATTGTATCTATGTGGTATTCTCATTAAATATTTCAGCCATAAATGTTCATGCATACTTTGGCGTTCAGTATTTTCAGCAGCAATGGTTGCTTTTCAACACAAATGATCACATCCGCTGATTCTTTGCTCATCATATTGCAAAGAAATTACTTACTTTGAGGAATCAGGAATCTTTTATTGTCATTACAGCAATTCAATTGTGGAATGAAACTAAGGTGCTGTATTCATGCTGCATTATCTATTTTACGCATATGGTATCACTAACTAGGAATATGTTTCATCATCTAGCAGGTCTTGCTGTCAGTCTGCAGGGGAAGTAGTTGCCACTGTATGTTGCCGGACTTGGACTCAGCCTTTTTGTAGTCAGTCATCTTATTCTGTAGCATTTTATTTCTGTATTCTATCAAAGATAGTCAATGATAATTGTGACTTCACTGAAGGTACACTGAAATTAATTGTGTTGTTTTACCCTTTTTTGCCCTTACATCTTGGTAGTTGTCCACTCCCTCCTCTTAGTCCTATTGATTCATTCAAATTTAATTCTTTTTTTTCCCCTTTGGATTCACCTTTATCTTTTACAGAGAGAGAACAATTCAATTTCAATTTACCTCAATTTTATTCGTATATTGCCAAATCATAGCAGAAGTTATCCTGAGGTGCTTTCAAAGATAAAGTTACAGACACAGACCCCACACATTTCCCCCATTAGTAACCACCAGGGAACTGTGGTTAGGCAGAAGTCCCCTTTAGTTCCCCTAAAGTGGGAAGAAACGTCGGCCAGACAGGCTGCAGGTAGGCGGCCATCTGCTTGGATTGACTGTAAACTTTGCGGAAAAGGAAAGTTTTAAGCCTATTCTTAAAAGTAGAAGGGGTGTTCACTCTTGAAACTGGAGGATGGTTCCATAGGAGAGGAGCCTGATAGGTAAAGGATCTGACTCCCACTCTACTCGTAAGTAGCCCTGCGTTCTGGGATCACAGAGTTGTGGTTGGATGACAAGGTACTATCAGTTCTTGATGATACTGTATGATGGTGCTTGATCGTAAAGAGTCTTGTAGGTGAGGAGGAGGATTTTAAATTCTATTCTTGATTTTACAGGCAGCCAGTGCAGAGAGGCTATCACAGGAGAAATGTGGTCTTTTTCTTAGTTCCTGTCAATACACGAGCAGCAGGGCTCTGAACCAGTTGAAGAGGCCTTAGTGACTTATTGTCTGATAATCGAGAATTACAGTAATCCAGCCTGGAAGTAACAAAAGCATGAAAACAACTTTTCTTGTCTTTGATTTGCTCACAGATGGCCATTGCAATTTACCCTAACTTGACACAAGACATTGCGTCATAAAAACAGAATGGTATGTGCCCAATATGATAGCAACTTGTCAAAAGACATTGCGTCATGAAAACAGAATGGTACGTGCCCTATATAATAGCACCCTTCCATATGACTTTGACTGGACACATACAGTATAATGGTCTTGTTTTACTTTTTCAAGCAAAGGGAGACTTTTTTTTTGGAGATGAGAGATTTTTTGGCGAGTTTTTTGAAGATGAGAGATACAGTAATTGTAATAGTATTGTGGAAATTTGAGAAAATGTAATTGTTGTCAGCATAAAAGTGAATGATGACTCAAAACTGACTCTTCTTATTTCTTTGCTTTCCTGTTCATCCTTTCAGATTTTGCCCCATAACTGAAAGTTAAATGCTAAAGTAAAATGCTAATTTCTTTGTCCTCCTCTTTGTCATTTTATGGTTCTCTGTCTGCTGAATGGACACAGAGCCCGAATAGCCCTTGACTTGTCCTCCTGCTTCCAGATCATTTGGGGTCACTTTGTAGTAGTAGCAAGCTTTGTTCATTCAGAGTCGGAGATGTGTGTGAGTGTGATTTTGTGCTTGGGACTGTGAGTCCACAATTTGAGTAACAGATAGGAATGTGTTCTGCATTGGAGGGCAGTTTAGTTTCTAGCCAGAGTGATGCACAATTCTGGAGGGCGAGAAGATATCCAAGGAATGGAGGGAATGCACTTTTGCCACTCCATGAAGATATGGGAGACACTGGTTGAAGTTTGGCTGAGCTGAGAGGTTACACGTGAGCAGCAGCATGGCTTCCTGCAAAGCGAGTACGACTGGACACACTTAATGCTTTGAGAGTGCTGTTGAGGCACAGAGGTCAGAAGGAGTTACACTGTGTTTTTGCAGACCTAGAGAGCGTATGATGAAGTACCAAGAGCGACACTGAATGAGGAAGTGAGGAGTGGCAGTGAGGTATTTTGAGATGGTGCAGGACATGTATGAGGATAACTAGGCAGTGGTGAGGTTGGAGTGATAGATTCAAGGAGGGAATGGTGCTACTTTGCTTCAGGGATCTCTCTGCCCCCTCATGTTGGCAATTAGAATGGACAGATTGACAGCTGTTGTCAGACAGGAGTCCATGTGTACAGTGATATTTGCAGATGATGCTGTTTTCTTTGGGAAGATGGAAGATGGAGGAGAACCTGGTGAAGTGGAGACTTCATCAGGAATCTTTTATTGTCATTACAGCAATTGCATTGTGCAATGAAACTAAGGTGCTGAATTCCCGTGCATAGGAAAAGAATGAGGGGGGGGGGAAGAGAGAAACAAGAGAGGATCTATATACAGAGGAAATATAAACACACAATATATACAGCATAAATATCGGTATAAACAACAATATAAATAACAGCTAAAACAATATGAATAGATAAGAGCTGATGGGATGGGAATGTTTTGAAATTGACTGGAGTGTTCCTGGCTAAGCATTTACTGTAAACTGTCATCTAATACTGCCGAGGTGACTTATGGCAACTGGATAAAAGCTGTCTCCAAGTCTGGTGGTCTTAGATTTTATTGTCCTAAAATGCCTGCTTGAGAGCAGGCGTTCAAACAGTCCGTGAGCCGGGTGTGACGGTTCCTGGAGGATCTTTTTTGAATTTCTCTAGCAATGGTAACAGTAGAGTTCTTGCAGTGAGAGGAGAGGGTTGCCAATAATCCTCTGGGCAGTCTGGATGACCCTCGGGAGTTCCTTCCTCTTCGTTACTGTGCTGTTACTGTGCTGAACCATGCACAGAGGCCGTTGGTGAGGATGCTCTCTACCGTGCAGCGATAGAAGGATTTCAGAAGTTTCTCTGAGATGTTTTTATTTCCTGAGAACCCCCAGGAAATAGTCTCTTCTGAGCCCTCTTCACCAGTCCAGTGGTTTGAGATCCCCAGGTGAGATCCTCTCTGATGTTGACTCCCATGCATCAGAAATCGGAGACCTACTCCACGCAGTCCTCATCAGTTAGAAGAGACATGATGTTGTGGGTCTCCCTCGAGGGAGACCCACAACATCATGTCTCTTCTAATCAACAGTGAGCTCCTTGGTTTTGGCCGTGTTCAGGAGCAGGGTGTTGTTTCAGCACCATTCTGACAGCCAATCCACTCCATCCCTGTAGGCTGACTCATCATTTCCTGTGATGAGCCCCACCACTGTGGTGTCGTCAGTAAACTTAATGATAGTGTTGCTGTGATGGGTGGAGGTGCAGTCATGGGTGTAGAGGAGTATAGATAGCGAGGAAGGATGAATTTGGACATCTGTGGTCATCCACCCAAAGTAATGGATACTGCACCTGATGGGTGAAGAATAGAGTGTAGGCAAGTTTGCATGGATGAAGGAGAGTGTCAGGAGTGATTTTTGATAGATGGATAGCGGTTAGATGTAAAAGGAAGGTTTTCAAAACGGCGATTTGACTGGTCATGTCCCGACCCTCTCCAAAAAATTAGAATATCATGGAAAAGTTAATTTCTTATCATAATTTCATCTACAAAGTTACTCTTTTATAGAGTATAATTTCAGGGTCCACAATTGAAACTATTTCAAGTATTTATATGTTTATTTTGACATTAATTTGGGCGTCTTGGTCATAAAACCCATAATAATAGGAATCCAAAAAAAAAAAATATTGTGAAGAAATCAACCCAAATTTGGCAGGGCATGAATGTTTTAAACTGAGTGTCACACATTAATCATCTTTTAAACTCAAAGCACGTGCACAGATTTTCCCATTCATTCATTCATTCATTCATTCATTCATTGTCATATCCGCTTCTTATCCATATGTGTCATGTGGGTCTGCTGAAGCCTATCCCAGCAAACTCTTTGGGCGAGAGGCAGGTTTCCCCAATTGTCATTGAATTGCAGTTCGGTTCAATTGTTTCAGTTCATTTCAATATGGGGAAGACTGCAGACTTGACAACTGACCATAAGACCATCATTGATACCCTCCCTTGGATGTGTAAGCCACAAAAGTTCATAGCTTAGGAGACTGGCTGTTCTCAGAGTGCTGTGTCCAAGCATGTCAATGGAAAGTCCAGTGCAAGGGCGAGATGTGGCAGGAGAACATGCACCAGCAAAAGAGATGACTGTGGGCTTCAGCGGATTGTCAAACAGAAAGGATTCAAGAATCTGGCAGACACCCAGAAAAAGTGAAATGAGGCGGGAGTCACCGCCTCAAAATCACAACATTCAGATGCATCTGGGAGATCTGCCGCAACTTTTGGGTTTCTTGGGTCAAGTCACCTCTTAGCCTGAGCCAACGTAGGAGGCATTTCAGCTGGGCCAAGGAGAGGAAAGACTGGAGTGTTGGCCTGTGGTCCAAGGTCCTCTTTACCAGTGAAAGTAAAATGTGCCTCCCATTCGAGAATGAAGGTCCAAGGGTTTAGAGGAAGACGATTGAGGAACAGAGCCCAAGTTGCTTGAGGTCAAGTGTGAAATGCCATCTCAGTGCATGACTGGCCAGACCCTAAACCCCTTTGAGAATCTATGGGGTATTATCAAAAGGAAAATAAGGGGCACCAGACCCAAAACCAAAGATAAACTGACAGCAAGCATCATGGAAATTTGGGCTTCCTTAACTCCCAGGCAATACCACAGGGTGATTGCCTCAATGCCACCGTGCATTAAGGCAGGGATTAAGGGAGAGGGATTCCTATTCAAGTATTGAAGATTGACATACTGTTTTGAAAGTACCATGTTTTGATTGATTTGATGCAATCCTAAATTCATTCCTTTTTTTCCCTGTGAAAGATGAGAAGTGAGTGGTGATTTCTTCACAGTATTTAACGTTTTTGAATCCCTGTTGTCATCGGTTATATGAGCTAGAATCCCAAATTATGTAAACATGAACATAGTAACACTTTTGCTTTATGAATGGTCTGTATGGTTTAGAAAGAGTGGATCTAGACAGGATCTAGTGGCCAGGAGGCTGATCTGGAGTTGGCAGAGATTAAGATGCTGAGGTTTTGTTTTGGGAGTAACCAGGGTACACAGGATCAAAAATCAGATGTGTACCTAAGCCAAGTCTGAAGTTTGGTTGGTTTTCATCAGGCCTCATTGAAACATACAGTCATGTATAGTTACCACAGCAGTGAAAATCGATAAAGAGTATTTCCTGATAATACTACCTAGAGGAAGCATATATAGCGTGGACGGAATCGGTCCAAGCACGGAGCTTTGTGGAACTCCATGTCTCACCTTAGTGTGCTTAAAAGATACATTGTTAACATGTAGAAACTGATATCTATCCGACCGACAAGACTCAAACCATCTTGTAGCAGTTCCTTTTATGCCGATCGGATCTTCCAGCCTCTGTCGAGGGATCTGATGGTTGATGGAGTCAAAGGCTGCATTGAGCTGTAGAGAAACAACCACAGAAACGAGACCTTTGTCCGAAGCATCTGTGCTGTAATTCATTCTGAAACTTGACTGAACGTCTTTGAATAAATCATTGCTCTGTAAGTAGTCACAGAACGGATTGGCGACAGCTTTCTCTTTACATTAAGGGTGGGATAGAACAAGAATGAGGCTTTCAAATAAGTTCTGACGCGTAATGACGAGTTTGACCCTTAGGACCGCGTTGATTAGGAGGCTTAAATTGAAAATTGATGCAACCCCAGGTCTTCGGGTGATGTCTCGAGGAATGTGACTGTTAACTTGACTGGGAGGAGTGGCCTCATTCAGGTTGACATACTTGTCAGGACGCAGCCAGGTTTAGGTGAGACAGGACTTGTCAATGTGACATTCAAATATGAAATCATTGATCCTAATTTACCACAGGTGTCAAATTTTACATTCACAGGCCAATTGCGGTCAGCAGCATCATTGTCGGTGGTCCAGGAGCACTTGAGTGACAATATGAGTCTTATCCATAAACTTCACCTCCCAAAATGCATGTGGATCATGTTACTAGTTAAGTCAAGTCAATTTAATTTATATTGCGCCTAATGTTAACAGAAGTTATCTCAAGGCGCTTTTCAAGATGGATTAGTTAGTACTCCTCAACGTGTGTGTGTGTGTGTGTGTGTGTGTGTGTGTGTGTGTGTGTGTGTGTGTGTGTAGTTGACCTGAGGACCCAGCTGCTGAGGAGTGTGTGTTTGTGTCTGTGTCCTGTGTGTGTGCTCCTGTATTCCAACTTTTGGCATTTGACCATCCTCTGTGTGTACATGTGTGTCATTTTCTTCATTCCTTGTGTGTTCTTTTCTATGATTTTGTCTGTCCTGTCTGTGTGACTGTGTGTCCAGAGTGTGGCCTGTTTTGTAAGTCTGTGATGGCAGCTGTGCCCTGACCAGTTCCACACTTTATGAAATGTCAATATGTCAAGAAACACTGCCCAAGTTGTTGACTTGATGATTGATTGTTAATTGATTAATGTAGTTTTCTTTTCCTGATACAATATAAGGCTGTACATTGCAATAATAGCAGAGATGTGACGTATTTTTACATTTTTGCAAATGGGGTTATTTGTAGTTGAATAAGTAAAAAATCTGATATTTTTAAATGAGTGCATTTTGCATGAAATTACATTGTATCTCCAAAATAGTAGCCAATGTCATCTGGCCCGTTGAGGGCCACTGCTCTGGGGCCTCATTTATCAACCGTGCGTGCACACGTAAAAGTGCGCAAGTAGCGCGTACGCACATTCTAAGACAAAGTATGACATTTACCAATTCGAACTTGTGCGTAAAAATGTGTGTAAACCTACGCGTGCCTCTGACCAATGCGTAAGCACAACATCCAGTGGTAGAACGGTGAAACTACAAATGGAGCGATCGTGTCGAGCGATCTCAAACTCCTCACCGGTTCCCGTTCCCTCTAATGAATGAATGAATGAATGAAGCAGGGGAGGAAGGAAAGAAAATTTTCAATTAGAAGCAGATGCGTTGAGTAATTGGTGTGACAAGCTATAAAAAGCAGCTTTGACAGAACCCGCTATAAACATTTTAAACGCACCATGGCCTGGCTGGCGCTGCTTGAGGATTTCGGAGGGAGCGCGTTTTCAGAGAGCGCGCAGGTGTGTTAGCGGAGAGCACAGAGTTCCTCCTCAGCAGGTACCGCTTCCCAAAACATATACTGATGGATCTGTGCCGTGATCTACACCCTCTGTTGAAGCGGGAGAGAAAACACTCCAAAGCTAACCCTGTGCACATTCAGGTTGTGTCCATCCTGAGATTCTCGGCAACCGGGACGTTCCATCGGGGACATATGCGGCATCCAACAGCCAACGGTCGCTAGAATCATGCCAGCGGAGTTAGAAGCAATCATTTCTTTAGCCCCGGACGACATTCAATTCCCGTTCCAACACCACCAACAAATAGAAATCAAGGAGGGATTTCATGCCATCGCCGGCAACAACATAGGTGCAATAGATTGTACACGTCGCTCATAGGGCACCATCACGTAATGAATTCAATAACGTTAACAGCAGAGGATTTAATTCTGCGAATACACAAATAATTTGCGGTTCCAGTATGACCCTTTTGAACGTTGGTGCTCGGTGGCCCGGAGGAACACAACTTGTTTGTTTTGCGAAACAGCTGTGTGGATGAGCGGCTCCAATACAAGATGTTTTTCTTCTGTGGGCTGCAACGCACTTTTTAGCAGGGATCTTGATGTCGAACCTTTTTTTTCTTTTTTTTTTGCCACTGATCTCTCAGGCGACCCAATAGCGTTAACGGCTGTTGCCACCTTCTCTCAAGCTGCAATTTTGGTTATTGAAGACATACAGTATTTGAATTTAGCGTCCCAAACAATTATTGCTAGTGGTCTTCTACTTCGCTGACAAGAATCTGTGCCTGAAAAGTTATTCCTCTTCGCCTTTTCTCTATGTTGCCTGTTTGGAGGAGAATATTCAGTAGCGTGTTTACAAGGGGATTGTCCCTACCATATATGGTCTATTGAGGGCGTTTCTTCATGCAAATGACCCCAAATGTGCACGAGCGCGGCAGTTGCGCAGAGGTGACAGTTATCATTGCCGGTTGCGTAGGTGTGTGCGTGCGACCGGCTTACGCACGTTTAGTAACTGCAGATTTTTTTGTTCTTTCGGCTCGTCCTCACGATCGAAAATAGAAGCTTTTCTGAGCACAGTTAGTAAATGAGGCCCCAGGGGT
>OMPJ01044951.1:0-13892 GCA_900312935.1 Carapus acus
TCGGTCACTTCTGTTGACTTTTTCCACCAGCTTTTTCTGCCTGTAGTGACGTCACCACAGTCGCTCTGCAAGTGAGACACACGCAGGTTTCTTTCACAGATGTAAAAAAGAACCCCTCCTCCCTTTCGTTGTGAAAGTGATGAGTTTTCTTTCATTTTCCTGCCATGCTTTATAACCTGTATGAGCGCCCATCTTCGCTGCTTCCCCGCTAGCTTTCCCTCCACTCGCACTGCGCACAATACTGATCGTTGAACTGGAGTAGGTCAAACTTCACCCAAACTTATCTAAACCTCATGAATAATGAACACATTTTAGGATATTGTCATTCTAAAATGTCGGTGTGATTTAAAAAAAAAAAATAGCAACAGAATAAAATAAAATTTTAGATGCAGCTCACTGGTGAGTGGTGCTATTTTTAGAGAACGCCTGCGGGCGCCTCATGTGGTCATTGCGGGCGACCTAGCGCCCGCGGGCACCGTGTTGGTGACCCCTGCTCTACACCCTCTACACCAGGGGTGCCCAACCTTTTTGGACTTGCGAGCTACTTTCAAAATGGCCAAGTCAAAGAGATCTAACAGCCCGGCAAAAAATCCATTCAAGCGGCCAACCATCGCGGGTGCTCCATCCGTGGTGATGGAGCACCAATTTGAACACTGGGAGCTGAGTTTCCCTTTTTAAAAAAAAACTCAGCTTCCTTTTGGGAGCTGAGTTTTAATTTAGAATCTAAATTAAACGATAACTCGCTGGCAAGCAAGGAAGGCGCCGTTGTGTGCGCCTGCGCATACCTGTCGTTATGCGCGCGTGCGCATGCCGGTCTGTGTACATCTGAATGACACGGACTACCCACACTACCTCCGCGGTCGACTGGTAGACCGCGGTCGACTGATAGACCGCGGTCGACTGGTAGACCGCGGTCGACGCGTTGGGCACCCCTGCTCTACACCCACGACTGCACCTCCACCCATCACAGCAACACTATCCTCAAGTTTGCTGATGACACCACAGTAGTGGGGCTCATCACTGGAGATGATGAGTCAGCTTACAGGGATGAAGTAGAGCGGCTGTCGGAATGGTGCCAGAACAACAACCTGCTCCTGAACACGGACAAACCAAGGAGCTTGTTGTTGATTTCAGGAGGAGGACCCACAACATCATGCCTCTTCTGATCGATGGGAACTGTGTGGAAAGGGTCTCTGATTTCCGATTCCTGGGAGTCAACATCAGGGAGGATCTGACCTGAGGACCGCACACTACTGGACTGGTGAAGAAGGCTCAGAAGAGACTCTATTTCCTGAGGATTCTCAGGGTATATAACATCTCGGAGAAACTTCTGAAATCCTCCTATCGCTGCACGGTAGAGAGCATCCTCACCTACTGCCTCTGTGCATGGTTCTCCAACAGCACAGTAGCGCAGAGGATTATTGGCAGCTCTCTCCTCTCACTGCAAGAACTGTACAGTTCCCATTACATGAGAAATGCAAAAAGGATACATCAGGACGCATCGCACCCGGCACATGGACTCTTTGAACGTCTGCCGTCAGGTAGGTGTTTTAGGGCAATCAAATCCAGAACTACCAGACTTAAGAACAGCTTTTACCCCGCTGCCATAGGTCACCTCAACAGCATCAGGAAAATACAGCTTACAAGGTAAATGTGAATGCTTAACACTGACCGGAGTGTTAAGCATTCACATTTACCTTTACATTTACATTTACATTATTTATTCTGGTCGGCTTTAATATTTCCATTCCTACCCCATCAGCGCTGCTGTATTACTATTTCTATTTTGATAGTTATTTATACTGATATTTATGATGTATATATTGTGTGTTTATATTCTTCTGTATATAGAAACTCTCTTCTTCTTCCGTCTTTCTTTCCCAACTTCTTACATCAGAATGGAGCACCTTAGTTTCATCACTCAATTCAATTGCTGTAATGACAATAAAGGAGTCCTGATTTCTGATTCCTGAAATTTGTGGAGAAGCAGCCTGACTCTTTTGAAAATTTCGAGGATACCCTGATTGTCCTGGATGACGTAATTTTTCATGCCTCAGACCATCCATCTGGTAAAAATTTTCACTCAATAACGTCATCATAAAAATATGCCGCTCATGATGTTGGCCTTGAACATATTTCACCAGGGCAAATACAGCCTCATCATCGGCTTAGATAGCGACTATTGATGCTGTTTAAAAACCCATTAGACAAATAGCAAATAAATATTCTGGCTGGCCAAATGTTTCCTTCACAAAAAACTTTTTTCTCGGAAAGCCTGTAGGATGCTACTAAATATCCCTACGGTTATTTAATCCTCGATCTCACGCCTTCTTGCCCACGATGCTACCGAGTGAGGAGTGGATTACTCTCCGATCAGTGGCCCATCGTTTACCTGCCAAAAAACAAGTAACCGTGTCAGATGTCAAACCATGTCACAACATTTTAAAAGGAATGCCGTCTGACTGCAAGCTCTGTACCAAGCATCACCCCGGAGGCGGAAGGATATCATCGCTGTTTCCCCCCCGACTTCCTCCAGGCGCTGTGTGAGATAGCTTTTAAAGGGGGAACGTTCCTTCCACTTCTTCTCAGTTCAGCAAACTGAAATGCCACAAAAAGATCATCAGACTCACCCTAACCCTAACCCTGGCCGATAAGAAAACCAGTTTAAAATGTAAACACAGAGTTTTGAAGAAACAGACGAGAGGATTTATGTTTCCTCTCCTTTCGGCAGTCGCGCCACCCCTGGGAAGCTTGGTGGGTAGAATATCGCAGAAATACTAAAAAAAGAAGGCTGAGATCTCCAAGGTGAACAAAATGTTTCTTGTCACACCTCATGAACTGAAAAAACTGACGCAACCCACCAAATCATCTGTCAGGCAGATGGCCGAAGTCGATTTGGATGAAAGAATGAAAGCCATACTCAGCGAGCTGGGTTTGAGCGCTTACAAAAAAGTCAAAAGACACGAGGCTTTGCTGCGGAGATATCTGACGCTGATGAAGCGGACATCCTGTAAAAAAACAAACAAAAAAAACAATTAAAAAACATGTTTTGACTTTTTTTTCATTGTAGTAATATTTTTTTCACCCAAAAATCATATATGGTGCTCAAAAAAAAAAAAAAAGAGCGTAATGGATATCACAACTGACCGTGGCTGTGTGTGAGAGGAATGTTTTGTTATGCACAGAAAACTGCGAATACAGGTTGTATGTTTCAAGCACATTCAGTGCAAGCAAGCGAGAAAGCTTTTCAGAATCAGCCTATGAAAGTAATTTGACAAAATATGAGTGTGATTGGAGGGTCAATACAGCCTGTATGATTTGGGAACCAAACATTTTTGTCATCACAAGCACAACAACACACGCTCCAGGCTGGAGACCCATATGCATCCATGCTCAGCCTCAGGCACAGCCATACTTCCCATTCCCCATGACCGCCCGTTCATCCACATACATGCAAAATGTCTCAACTTATTTATGTCTATGACACGGAGGTAGACAACTCTAACAATTGTCACTAGTGAGACTGTTAAGCCAGCTGATCTGTCCGGGGTTAGGTCGCTGAGCCCCCCTGCCCCCTTCTCTCTCGAGAAGTTGGGATCCAGAGCCCAGGCTGTGGATAGAGGTGAGCCCGACTATTTCTAGCCGGTAACGCTCAGCCTCCCGCACCAGTTCGGGCTCCTTCCCCCCCAGTGTAGTGACGTTCCATGTTCCGAAAGCCAGCTGATCTGTCCGGGGTTTAGGTCGCCGAGCCCCCCCCCTTTGACCGCCACCCATAGCACAATGCACCGGCCCCTTACGGCCCCTCCTGCAGGTGGTGAGTCCACAGGAGGGTAGGCCCACGTCATCCCTTCAGGTTGTGCCCGGCCGAGCCCCGTGGGCAGAGGCTCGGCCACCAGGCGCTCGCTGGGGAGCCCCAAACCCCGGGCCTGGCTCCAGGGTGGAGCCCCGGTGACGCCAGTCTGGGCGACAAGGACTTCTTCTGATCTTCTGTCTTCATAAGGAGTCCAGAGCTGCTCTTAGTCTGACCCGTCACTTGAGACCTTTTTGCCTTGGGAGACCCTACCGGGGTCATTCGGGTACTCAAACCCCTCCACCACATTAACCCCTCCACCACGTTAAGGTGGCAGCTCAGGGAGGGTAGAGTAGAGAGCGTAGCTTATTCACCGTTTAATTGGCAGCAGTTAAGGATTAAGTTTGATTACAGATACCTCTTCAGTCCAAAGCACTGGATAAATATTACTATTTGATTTTGAGCCACGGCCTCCTCTGCCTCCCCTGACCGCATGTCAGTGGTACTAGTAGATTGTTGTAGATCATGTATCACAACTTTGTATACTGAGCTGGAGGAAAACTGACAACAACAATGTGTGAAATTCACATTTACATGAATGCATATCCCAGAATGTTCTTTTCTTTTTTGAAAGCATACCACAGAATTCATTCATATAGAGTCTTCATAAACATCATTACCCCATTGATTGTACTTAGGCTATTATACTCGTATTCCTTTGTATCCACATTTTTTTTCATGTATGGCACTCAGTAAAGCATGGCAGTCCTTAAGTTGATTGTTTTCTTAAAGCTTCAGAGAGGGGATGTAAACTTTAAGTGCAGTTAACACCAGTGCTACCACATTTTGTGACTTGTTCATTATTGATTTTGTTTTCAAATTTGCATAACAAATCACGGATAGCGACATTTTGGACTATTAACACTGGCTTGTACATACCAAGAGGATATCGTCTTTACTAAGAGGGGAATATATACGAAGTGCTCTTACTGGAAATTACAAACAATTTTCACTAACTTTTTCTGAGCATACGAGTGCATTGTGTTTGTTGGCTGATGTTTGTTGAGTTCAGCGATCAATGCAACACCCAAACTGCTCCCAGTGTTGCATGTGGGAGTGGATGGGAGTCCTCCAGAGTGTTTTTGTCAGTTTGCAAGATGTTGCATGAGAACAGTTTTGTTCACACAGTTTCATCTGTATGAAAAGGAAAGGCAGGAAGAGTAGGAAGGGCAGAAGAGGCAGGGGGCGAAGAGTGATGAAAGGATACAGGGCGCAACAAAAACAGGGGATTATGTGTTTGGTTTGGCTCAATAAAATAGTGCAGCAGCGGAAACTGAAGGCAGGGAGAGGAACACACAAAGACAGAGATTGGACCTGACAGAGGGAAGAGAGACAAACACGAGGCAGGGAGGAATGGCAAGTCAGGCTTAGAGATATAAAGATAGACGCTCATAGTAAAAAGAGGGAGGGAGAGTGAGAAGGATAAAAGAAGAAGATAAAAAGAAAGTCAGTGAGAGAACAAATAGTAACATAAGATATCTTGGTGCTCACTGACAACCTATCCCTATGATGGTTGCCATGGTAACTGGCGATATTCCAGAGTGTTATCGTTTCTTACTGCTCTTATCCGATTAACCTCACCGACAGTCTCAGAGAATCTCATTGAGCGCATCAAATGCATCATTATTTTTTTGGTTGAACGTCTTTCCACATCAATGTTTCCTTTAGTGTCGTTATCTTTCCCATCGAGCTGTGATCTGGCCTTTGACCTCTATGTCGATTCACTGTGCACACCCTATTTACTCATCTTCAGAAATGGAAACAATGCACAGTTTTAGGAAAAGATCAGTGTGGTATGATCCACAGAGATAAGTCGAATTATCTACAATGATGTGTGACTTATTACGATTTCATATTTTGTTCAACACTGTCAAGGTAATGGCTTTGTGGCTTTATGTTGTAATAGTGCTGTTTACCTTGTCTGGTGGTAGTTTAGGGCAAAATAATGGGAAAATTGGGTAAAAAATTATTCCCTTTAAACAAAATCTATATTTAGAGACAGAGAAGCCTCACAGAACTGATACTAACAAAAAATTTTCATATGTGACCAACCTTCGCAGTTCAAACAATGCACCCAATAAACAAAGAATGTGACAGTGCCAGCAAACCTAAAAATGCATCATCAGTTAATCATCAATCACTGACAAGTCATTTACAAGTGATGGCTGTTTTTATTTTGTTCAAAATTGTTTACTGTGGACCAATACTCAAACAAAATTCATACTTCTTGTAGTTGTATATTGTGTACCAATGTTTTGGTTTATTTCTTAAATATCAACCCATGTACAATTTTGTCCTTGCAGATTTTGCTGTATCAAGGGTAAGTGAATTTGACACATTTCATCGGCAGTACAGACTCATGCATGTCTTCTTAACCTTGTTCTAACATGTTTCCTTCCAAATCTAATGTTGAACATGTTTTATGCAGATTGAAGTTCGAGACAGAAGAGAGCCAAGGTACGGAGTGCAGCGCCTTCACTGAGGGCGACAATGGCACTGTGCAAAACCTTCTCTTCTCTTCTCTTCTCTTCTCTTCTCTTCTCTTCTCTTCTCTTCTCTTCTCTTCTCTTCTCTTCTCTTCTCTTCTCTTTGTCATCCCTCTGTCACCCTCCACCCCTCTACCCTTCAATTATCAGGATATCAGCCCAATTTCAATGCAGACACCTAGTGTATAGGAAAAGAACAAAACAAAAAAAAGAAAAAAAACTGCACTGGTATAAACTATATTTTAAAAAAAGAAATTATACAAGGCTGTGCAGTGCATTTAACACCAGATTTTCTCGACAAATACCTTTATTAAAAATATGTTGTATGTAAGTCTTGATTTGTGTGAGAAATTCAACCCTTAAGATGAAGAATCATACGCCGACTATGATTTCTTTTCTGTTTTTGAACATTGTTACAAAGACTTTGACTTTGTGTGCTATGTACATTCAAAGCTTCACAACGCAGAGGTTGTGTACCTTCAAGAACATTGACACTCCCACCACAGTGATAGAGTAAAGACTCTCAGCACAGTGGCACGTCGATAATATATTCAAAATGATTCAACAGGGACTTGTATGGCTCTTCATCTAAGGACCTCAAATGTGAGACATATAACGGAGGGACCCCCATTGCAGCTTTACAGAACCTAACATCTCTGGGAGAATCTCTACTGTACAGTACATACTGAACAATGTAAATAGTGTGATCGCTGACAAACAGCTGACAACAAAACCTCATCTGACTCTAATGCATTCGAGTTGTATTTTTACCTTTGGTTTGAGTATTCCTTGTGTCACAAGAGTACCAGAGTCAAACTGCAAATCCATTGTACCCCCGATTCATCCTTACTTTATGGAAAGAAGGGATTGGAAATGGATGCTTGTTTCATATTTTACCATTCTTAGCAAAACGCTGTTAATTGACTGGATCACATATGGTCACGGTGGTTGTTGACATTGTCAAAGAGAGAGTCTCCAAGTTTAACGACAAAGGGTGTAATTCACAAACAAGTGCACTCAAAGAGCAGCACCAGTTATTCTGTTGCTATTGATAAGTTAGAACACAACATGCAACATTTTAGAGATTCTCTTATCTGATTTTAAAGTGAAAAACAGTGATTTCCAAGTTGACGAATTTGCTCAGCAACATGCTGATGACATCAACCTCCAAATGGGCTGAGCACAGATTATGACTGAGGGAAATATACTGTGTGGAGCCTGACGCTGTGTTTTGTGAATTACCTCTTTGTCACTCACCGTGGAATCTGTGTCATTTCAGAGCAAAACTCCAATTGCATTGTTTTGCCACTGACATAGCAAAAGTGCCCAGTCGCTGTTTCACTCAGACTTACAAATCATGATCTGTGACAGAGATGAATCGCTCATAATGGCGCACACTCCTGCAGCGATGTGGAGCTGATGCCAGTTTACTAATCCAGTTTATTGCAGCAGTTTACGAACAATTGTCCTTTGATTGTGAATATGGTTCTCTCAGAGGGAAGCCCCAAGTGCTGCACTGTCAGAAGGTGATGTCACTTACCAACTTTGTCTTTTTCTAGGCAAAGTGAAAAAGAAATTGCTAAGTACAGTAGTTAGTAGAAAGATTTAAATGGCAAACAGGAACAGAATTGAATCACTTTTATAAAAGAATTAGAAGTTTAATCAAAATATGAACTCCAGGAAAGAGCTGTTTGACCTAGTATACACCTTGCATTCAAAAGTGCCAAAGTCCTTATTAAGGCTCTGTGTGAATTGGCTCTGTGGAGGGTTGTGAGTCGCTGAGTTCTTTTATGTGAGCACTGATGTACACTGTGAGCTTAAGTTACAAATTCAGAAGTCATCACTAGAAGTCACAAAATACTACCAAGTTGCATGATTTGCATTTACTGCAGGGGTCTCAAACTCAAATTAACTGAGGGCCAAATATGATTTCTTGCTGCCATCAGCAGGCCGCAAGTTGTCAGCGGGGTGGGAGGGAATTGGGGAATGGACTTTCCACTGACCCCTGCCAGTTGATGACAGGGGGTGGGCACTGGCATGCATTCAATGAGCCTTTTGTCTCAGCAGCCTATTGCCAAATACATTTCTGCACCCACATTAAATATTAGATATCAAGTCGATATTGTTCCAGGCTTTGTTAATAGAAAAAAATCAAAAACAAATGTAGCAACACTGACAACCATTTGTTACAAAAGGCTATCGTGCCCAGAAATACATGGTCCTTTTGATATCACTGACTTGGACAAATGCCCATATGTAACTAAGTTAATGTAACTAAATGTAGCAGAGGAGCCAATGACATTAGGGATGATCACCATAACATCCATAACATGGTCAAAGTAAAAATATTGTTTGGAGTTCAACCCAAAGAGATGTGACTGGCTAACATGTTGACTTCATTGACACCAATGAGGTGGACTGAAACCTCTCCTCGCTTCGTCTTGACCGCACAGTTTAGTCATTTCACCACTTTCTACATTCTACATTCTAATTGGACATATATCAATCTGATACGGTCTCATTAACATGGCGAGGGAGGCCCTTAGATACTGTTATGGAAATTATATCGATCAATCAGTTAAGAGGTTTACATTCACGCTAAATCATTGATTCTACCATGATCCAGACAGTGAGGTGAATTAATGAGAATAAAATAGCACCCGTCCAAATAATGTGATTGTAAAACCATATTCATCCATTCATAATGCATATTCTGTCGCATTTTCGTTCTTTTTTTAAGATAACTGATTAAGATAACTACTACATCAGTGGGAGAACAGCTGTGAATTCTATGTGTGTGTAAGGCCGGCTGTGCATGGGCAGACATGCCTTATGGACAGACATTGGAGGATACTGTGCACGCAGAGGTTACTAAGTGGCATGCTGTACTTGCACTATAGAGCAGAGTATGTCACATTCCAGAGCACCAAGCAGCCCTTAATGTCCTGTGAGCAGCATTTCCTCAGGCTGTCATGTCATACGCTGACAGTAATTGTCGGGCCTAAATTTGTTGTGAGAGGAGGAGCACAACAGAAATGCTGCGTAATGACTCGCAAATTTTATTTTACTTAGACATGTTATATTTGACGGCTGTCAGTCTTTACAGAGAAAAAGCAATGCAAAGAGAAGGAGTAGTTGTAATACACTATTTTAGCGACACCTGTCAAATGCTTTATGATTCCAAATATTGTGATAGTGAGTTCAAAATTTAGTAATTCCTCCACATGACTATTTATCACTTTTTCAGAACAATTTACAAAGTGTTAAAAATTGGGGACGTCAAAGTTGCACATTTTTCTACAGTCCTGGTGTCATGATATATACAGTGAATCTGAAATTGGCATCTACTTCAGGAATGCATTCTTGTTGCATACATAAACAATACGTTAAATGAGCAGATAGCTAGATGTACAATGTGTTTTGTTTTGTTTTTTTTAATTTTAGAATGGTAGCTAGCTAACTCTCAGGAAGCTGTGTATACAGTACTGTATTAAAGGTTCATTATGGAGGAAAGAAGGACGTGGGAATAACTGCAATGTCCCAATGTTTGGTTTTGTGGTCATGACTTAACCCTCTGAAGTCACAATCAGAAATCAGATGAATTGTTTCATTTGTAAGGATTGGAAACCCTTGAATTTGAGTAAAACCCAATTATTATGACTGGGATATTGACTTAGATCATCATTGTTTTTATGATTAGGCTGTGATGATGATGATGACAACAACGAGGAAGACGACGACGACGGTGATGATGATGATGATGATGATGATGATGATTTTAAGTAGTAGTAGACATATTAGTAATCATTGGACACCTCCCAGTAAAACATTGTTTTGTTACGCGTACAGCATGTTTGTATCTTCTCAAAACTTCTTTTTCACTGGTAGGGTTTTGGCTTCAGGGGGTTAAATTACAGTTACTTCACAGCATCCCTGTCTGGTCAAGTTTGTACACCAAGGACAAAGAGACAAAGAATGGCACTAGGTGTCATTTTCCAGATTGGGCCTTTAAGACATTATGAAAACAGCTCTTATGCTGAATCTAACAATGTTGTCCATGCAGGCTCTGAACAGACCTGGTTGAAATAAATGTGCCCTTGGCCATTGAACAGTCACATTAGGATAGATACTCTGGGCCCCCATTTAAGAAACATTTCACTTGAGCTGTATCCTTGAATTACACACATAGTAAAACAGGACAGAAACTGCTGCAAACGCATACACATAGTTAACGGAGACAGTGCAAACCACTTTTTGCTTTCTGTGTATACCACACACTATGATGACATCAGTGCACCTATTTTTATTTTGATTTCTCAAAAAAAAAAAAAAGGAAAAAGGTCTGTCAATTATGTAATATCTCGCATACGTAGTGTGGTTAATATACTTCAACTTCAGCAATCCCATAGTGTTCATCTGTCATTTGGAAATTCTACCATGGGCCCAGGACATACTTCACAAGAACAAAGAAAAAAAATCCCTGAGATCAGCGTGATCACATGAGGCTTCCAAGCGCTGTGACCTACGTGAACATTGGCCTGGTCTCTTACCTGGGTATCCTGTTCCTGAGGACTTGATGATGAACTGAATAATACCTTAACAATGAACTGACAATACCTTAACCCTGATGAGCACATATTTGTACCACTCCAGGTGCCTCTAAGAACTCTTGATTTAATTCAGATGTGGTGCAGAACCAGCAAAACAAGTAGTAACACTGTAGTTTTTTTTCTACTGAAGACTACATACTCTGACTGAGCTCTGAAGCATGATGGGTGTTACTGCAAAGTTGAGGTTAATTCAGTTTCAAGTTGAATAGCCAAGAAAAGTGCTTATCCCAAATTACTGAGTTGGAATTGTGACAGAATGTTTTGATATTTGGACAAGTACACATCCTGTCTTTAATTTTACACTTTTTTGTAGTCTGTGATTGGATTGTATAATAAACCTGTGAAGCTGGATTCACTTCAGTCCTCTATTGTTGAGTCGGATAGAGAGATGAAGATGTATCTGTAGCTAATAAATGCATTCATAGTCATTGAGAGAAAATCTCTGTTCTCCAACGACAAACTCCTGTTTGTTGATAATGTAAATGTCATTTACTTGTCAATGATTTCACCCTAGTTTTTATCATGCAATACCATGTCCTAAGTTGTAATGTTTGGGATTGAACGGGATGGGTCAAAATGAAAAAAATATTACGTGACTTTTGCTCTGATAATAGTTGAATTTATGTTACACTGAATGATCAGATGTTTGCCAAAATATGACAAACTATCATGTGCGAACATGAAAAAAACATTTCGTTTTGTACGACGAAAGAAAGAAAAACTGATATTTGTCAAGTATTTCCAATGAGATCTGAGTTTTATGTGTTCTTACAAAATCTTTCCTTTCTATAATTTCCTTTCAGTGTACTTTGGTATGATGTATGATAATTGTTGTTCTGTCACGTCAGACTTAACATCTCTAATTCTGACTCACTCTGATGGATGATTGCTTGATAAAAAATCTCAACACCCAAAAATGTTTGAAGTCTATTTCTAAAGTTGCTTGACAAGGTTCAAGTGGACGAAAACTGAAACCGTGTAGTTGCTTTCAATGGATTATAATGACATGCTGTTTTTGATTGGAAAAATTATGTCTAAAAATTCCAATTTGTGAATAGTATTCTAACACACCATGACAATTTATGTTATTGAAACACATTTTGAGAAGGTCTAATAAAGAGATTTTACATTCAAAAACATCTCAATGAATCTGTGGATTGCATCATTTCATTTGTCCAGTACAATACAGTACCAGCAACATAGCTTTTCGCATCCCATGTCATTCAGTCCACCCTCTGTACTTGAGCCTGCAACATCTTAATCTGTGTTGCGGTGTGCTATTTTGGCTTTTCTGTGTTAAATTGTACAAACACTTAAATTACAGTAATGCCGCCTAAATGCCGCACAGTGTTTAAGAGTATGGAAAAGGTTTGTAAGAGGGTATGGATGGGTATGGATTATGTTTCTCTTGTGGGGATTTTCACCTGAAGTGGACGGCTCTGCAACATAGACCCGACGATAGGCGACAGGGTTTCTGAAAGCTGATGATAACCCGGGAGGTCATAGCACAATGTCAAAGTATCTCCTGTAGTTACCATCAAAATTGAAGTATTTATCCACTGAACCAGTCCAATGCTGGGCATCAGTTTCTTTCACCATCAATCAGACTGTTAAGAAAAAATGGAAGTGGTAGCCTACCCCTACTAAGAGGGTGGCATTGTCGGAGGAAAATGTTTTCCAGATGCACAGCTTGTCCACAGCAAGAAATTGTACCGGTAAGTCTCTAGTGGTTAAGTTCTCTGTGTGGTCTGTGCTCCCTTCAAACCAAAAGGTGTTTACAAAATTAAAGGAAGTTGGCTTACCAATATCATCACTTACTGCTCAATGCGTGCAGCCAGTGACTGTATGTTTAATTTTTCAACTTGTGTTATCCACCCGTAATTGTGAAGGAATGAGAGTGTTAGTAGCCACAAGTCCTGAAGAAAGCACTGTTTGGAGCCATGAAAGGCTCAACTTCCCTCAAGGACTGAAATAGAGGGGAAATCATTCTTAAGGACACCAGTATTGAGAAATGCCATAATGCAAATGCTGTATGAAGACATACTGTAAATATGGATAGAGATATGCATGATGTATATTTATTAGGCATGTATATAGTATATGTTAACATGTGTATTCAGACACAATATTTCTATGAACTTGCACATCTGCACTTTTCACTTTGGAGTTATGCAAAAGCAAAACTATGGAAAAATTTGTCAAAATTAGTGCCAAAGGCTGACAACACCTATTTGTGGTAAAATGTTCAAAGAGAAGCAACTTCAAGCACCTGAAATGAACAACATTGCAGGTGACAGCAACTCCAATTTGCAAGTGATAGAGGAGATAGCAAGGATGTGCAGACATTGAGGATTAATTACAAATCCATGCTTCATATGTGTGACGTATTCACAGCGTGATGTCTTTGCGATGTATTTACAGTGTGCACACCATGGAATGAGGCTGGATATGTACAGGACTCATTCACACATAAACATAATAAATCGTTGTTTCATTCAGACCGAACATAAAAAGGCACCAATCAAAGGAATGAGGGACTTTGTCTGACGTTGGTTACCTTGGGTTAGAGAATGAAGGTAAAAGTTGAAGTAAAAATTGCTCACTTATGGATCTCATGAGTTCATAAACACAATCAGCGGCCTGTGTGTGTGTGTGTGTGTGTGTGTGTGTGTGTGTGTGTGTGTGTGTGCGTTTGCTTTCCACATATGCGTGGAGGTCTCTTTGATTGCCCTGCATATGTTTGTGGTGTGATTGTCGACATTTGCATGCGTGTGTGTGTGTCTGTGTGTGCGCGCGTGTGTGTGTGGTTGGCTTGTATCCAGATGTGCGCTGTCAGCTTCACAGATGTTTCCCATGGTGCTTTGTGCTAATAGCTGCCGGGCAGAGGTTCGTTTAGGTCAGTCGGGCTGCAGCTGTGATGAAGAAGAGCTGGAGGGTGTCTTGTAT
>OMPJ01044952.1:0-13624 GCA_900312935.1 Carapus acus
CTTCAGTGGAATAGTGATGGTTATTGTAACGGAGTAGTAGGACCTGTTCCATGTGGTCATCTCTCACTCTGTTTCGAGATGCCGTCAAAAGATTGCCTCCATGACTTAACAGGTGCTCCACTGGAGCACTGGAGGGCAATGTGGTGTTGTACTTCAGAAAAAGCTTCTTCACAATGGGAAATGCCTGAAGAGATTTCAGATTGATATCTGAATCTTCAAGGAACTTCCTGACTTCATCGTGAGCTGTGCTGTCAGATGAGGATTTGGCATTATCAAAGACAAAAAAGGTTTCGTCTGAGTTGTCATTAGAGTTTGAAGGCTCACCCTGTGCCATTGCAACAGGACTCAGTTTTTGTTGTTCCATAGCGATTGCTTCCTGGAGGAGGGTTCTTCTCATATCATCTCTCTTCTCAGGGCTTAGCCAACATAAACGGAGCTTTGGCAGGGTCGCTGTCGCCATCTTTGCTTCATTACCATCTAACACCGATCCAAACCGCTGCTCTATGGCCTTAATGATAGTTGTGACTGAGTGACAGCTAGGCTATACGTACCTTTAGATGTGTCTTTGGATTTGACTTCGACTGTTTTGACGTCGACAGCACCTTCACCGCTGGCAAACACTCTTTGCATTGTACAATAATGTTCGGGCCCTTGTCGGCTTTCTCAACAAAGTGGTGTTTGTGTTTCCAACTCAGGAACATATTTTTCCGCGCCTGTATGACGCTGACTAAATGGCACATGACCAAAGACAGCCAATCAGAAGCGTCAGTATCCAACTTGCAGTTTTGGAAGGAGGATGTTGATATGAAAAAACAATTGGATGAATCTGAGCGTTAGCGGCTATTTTTCAAATGTAACTAAAATTATAATCATGGAAATTTCCAAAAGCAACTCTAATTTAATTACACATTTTCTCCCTGTAATGTAACGGATTACAATTATGTAAATTTTGTAATTTAATTATGTAATGTTGTTACATGTAATTCGTTACTTCCCAACACTGTTTGTACAGTAATTTAAGCATTGCATTGCATCTACTCCTGACGCTCTCTGTGTCAGTGGCTTCAGTTGAGAGGAGCTTTTCAGCTTTGAAGAAGATTAGAAATTCTATGAGGTCCACCATGGGCCAAGAGAGGCTCACAGGACTGGAACTCACTTCAATTCAGCGTAATGTTTGCCAGTCTTTGGACATGGAGGACATTGTGTTTGCCTACATGTTAAATTCAGTTGTAACTTTGTCACTGTTACTGAGCACCACTGTGCATCTGTATACCCCTCTCTCTCCCTCTCCCTGTCTCTCAACCCAACCGGTCAATGCAGATGACCGCCCATCTGCAGCCTGGTCTGCATGAGGTTTCTTCCCACTAAAGGGAGGTTTTCCTGGCCACTGTCATCTAGTGCTTGCTAGTGCTTGCTAATGGGGAAAATGTGTTGGGTCCCTGTCCTTTTTTGCAGTTTTAAAGTCTATAGTTTTCTAAAAAAAATTTCCAATATTTTTTAGATAATTGATTATTAGATAATTTAGATCGTCACGTGACAACTTACCCCAACACGACTGAGAGAACTTGCCCCAAAGTACCACATTTGCTACAGGTAGCTCTATCTTAAAGTTGGCTTACATTAAAACGATGACTGAGATACGACAGCATGCCTCAATCTCTCCTCTTTGAAGTCCACATATATCATTGTGAAGATTTTTACCTAAATTGAATATATGAGGTTGCAATTTTTTACTTTGGGATTCAAAATGGTTACATGACACTCAACTAAACTCACCAGGTGCTACTCTCTTCTCAGACAGGACATGAAATACTATATACACCGGAATGCAGCACCTTAGTTTCATTACACAATTCAATTGCTGTAATGACAATAAAAGATTCCTGATTCCTGACCTCTGACATGGTAAAGGAAAAAAAATAGTATTACACTTTTTAGTTGTCCCCTGTGGTGGGACAGATAATTGCAATGTGACAACTTACCCGAGTGACAACAAGCCTGTCAAATAGAACCTTTTTTTGGTGTGGTTGGGGGGTGTTCTGGGGAAGGGGGGCTCCATGTCCAACTTGCCTGGGGCCCCGTTCCTTGAAACATGCGGATTCTTACATGCAGGTACATATTCAAGTCAGCATTACAGTAACATGTCATGCTTTAGGGGAGGGCTTACAGGGTGAGGGGGCTTCACCGTCGGTTGTGCCCCTTCGTGGAGTCTGGGTTAGGTGCCTTACTTAACAGCATCTTGGCAGTGCTCAGCAACAAACTGGAATCCCTCCAGCCACCACTCTGATCATCAGTCCTCTTTTTTAGTCCAGGACAGGACTTCAACCAGCCACCCTCCGGTCCCCAGATAAAGTTTCCCCCAACTGAGTCAATGCCACACTACTGAAAATAAACCTTGTTGACACGCTGATTTAGAGTCACTGACTACTCAGCCAATGACCCACACAATGCGCACCTCTTCTCATTGACAATGAATTCACGTTCTAAGTTTTAAAGATGAGTTTTTAGAGTGTTACAGCAGGGCTTTCCCTGGGAGAGTTGCTGTGCCCAAGATACACGCACCTAAAAAAGGATGTGTTTCTCCTGAAGATGTTGCAAACAGGAAAAAGGTACACATTTTGGGATATCAACAATAGGGATATCAACAGGAACAATAACCCTAATCAAAACCTGACAAGGTTATGCGTGCTAAATACAATAGCCCATTTGCTTGGGTCTGTGAATATGCTATTTGCAAACAGAATCAACTAAAATTTAAGTTGCATTCCTCTGTAATAGTCACAATCACCATAAAAAAGAGATGAAGGTGAGTAAATGCTGACAAAACAACACAATATAACACAATAATGTTTTAATGTTCACACAAGTGTTGTTTTTGTTTGCCTCTCTCACACACGGACAACATTTTAATTTCCAGGGACTCGCTGTGGTTCTGGACCACTGTGTCTTCAAACAACATATTCACCCACAATTTATTTATTTGTTTTTGTTGTTTTATTGTTTTATTGTTTATTTGTTTTTATTGTTAAGGAACCACAAAGGCATCTCCCATAATTCTTGTCAATCATGTTACTCGCAGAGTGACAGACATACAAAAATCACCCGAGCTTCAAGGGCTTTTCTCACAATTGCATCTTGTAAGGGTAAAGATGGTCACTTTGTCAATAAACACCTTTGTGCAGCAAGTGAAAGAACTAGCTGCTTAACTTGTTGATTAATTGTCGATTTATGATTGTTGATCAGGTTGTGTCTTCACCCAATATAATACAAGGACATCATATGACAGAGCAAATAACTATGGTGTTTTCGCATCTCTGCAAATGTATATGTATTTGTGAGTAGAACAAGTTGTAGATGGTCATAACTGCATATTTCAAAATAAGTGATTATTGTTATTTATTTGACATTAAATTACATTTATTCCCTCTTTATATTTGGCAGTTACATCTGGTCCTTTGATGGCAACCACCGTGCTAATTTAGTTTAGTGGCCATTCGCTTAGTAACCAAGCGAATGGCCACTATTGCATTAGAAACAGCCCCCCATCTTCACAACCTTAGCGCTGGTTCTCCTTCTCCCTCTGGCTCTCTCTCTTTTTCTGTTTCATTCCTGCACACCCCCAACACACATGCACATACAGTGCGACAACCAGAGGCAGCAAGGGTGTTTGCATTAACATACCTCCCTGCCTCATTCGTAGGCTTTGTTCTTTGGTGTGTGTGCTAGCGGCCTAATGAAGCGAGAGAGCAGATCACAGTGCGTGAGGGAGACAGGTAGTGAAAAGTGTGCGTATTTACAGAATGTGAGCATTGTGTGTATATGGTATGTGTTTAAACTGCGCACTTATGTTCATGTGAGCATGTAACTCAGGGAAAGTGCGTACATGATGGTGTGACAGCTATATTATTCAGGAGGATGTTCCCTGCATGTTTGCTGCAGTAATGACGTGTGTGTGAGTGTGTGTGAACATGTGTGCGTGTGTGTGTGTGTGCGCACGCGCACGCGCAAGCATACATGTTGTGCCATTGCATATGCATAGATGCGTGAGCTTTCACTTTGAGTTGAATAGATGGTGCAGTGGTTGAGTTAAATATAGCACAAAACAGAGTGAGAGAGAGAGTGAGAGTGATAGAGAGACAGAGTGAAGGAAAGGCAGAGCAAGGGAGAGGAAGAAAGAATTGGGGGGAGATCCCCTGCCCGCCCCTCTCCTGCTCTGAGACTGTGGGCGGCTTTTCCCAACCAAACGATCATGTTTTAATTATCATGCACATAATAAATAATTCTATAGTCACAGGAGGAGGTGGGGCTCCCAAAAATATCTCAAAACCTGAATAATTGATTTCTTTGACCCCTCTCAACATTGTCGATCAGTGCATGTGTATGGCAGAGTGAGGGAGGGAGAGAGAGCGAAAGCCCCTGAAGAAACATCACAGCACAATAACAAGAGACGGAGGAGAGGGAAAACCCCTCTCTACTGTACCCCACATATCTTCATCGCTGCATAACCTTCGCTGTGCCGCCGTACTTCAAAAGGCTTCATTGTCCATTCTGTCCATGATGCATATCAAGAAAGCGAGAGACAGCCTCACTGTAAATTGTGTGTGCCTCATTTCGATTGTTGTGTTTTATCCTGGAAAATTACATTGCTGCTCCATGTAATGCTGTCACGGTTGACACACTTGTGAGCAAACACAACGAGATTGGGCTATGAGTGTGTTCTGTATGTGTGTTGTGTGTTGCGTGATTTAAATAATCCTTGACATAATGTAATTTAGTAAAAACCATGCCTCAGCATTCCCAAAAATGAGAAAAACAACAACACAAAGGTTTGTCTTGTGTATAGTTTTGTCTTAATAATGTATGTATGTGTGTGTGTGTGTATGTGTGTGTGTGTGTGTGCGTGTGTGTGTGTGTGTGTGTTTTATTGTGAAATTTGCTGAAAAAAGGTGAAACGAACGAATAGCTGCAGACATCATGCTGAGTGTCTGTTCCCTTGAGGGGTTCTGGGAGAGACTCTTCCTCCAATGATGAATTACATGGATAGTACGTTCTGATCGCCCACTACATCATAGAGGTGGAGTGAAAAATTATGCCTGTCCTCGTGTCGTGAGAGATTATATGGTCGCTGTCAAGCTCCTGTACGCCTACCAGTCCTTTTTCCAAATTTAGGAGTCAGGCCAGACACTCTCCACCGGCCAGGAAAGGACAGACAGATTGGGGGAAAAAAAAGACAGAAAAAGACAAGAGGGGTGTCAGTTTGGAGCCCAAAATGTATTTTGAGTGAAAGAAATTAGTGGGGGAAATGAATGGAAAATAAAACAGTTGATCAAAGTGCTAATAGGACTCACGAGGACCATGGACCACAAATATATATCCAAAACACAAATTAATGAATATATGTATGTGTGTGTGTGTGTGTGTGTGTGTGTGTGCGTGTGTGTGCGTGTGTGTGTGTGTGTGTGTGTGTGTGTGTGTGTGTATCTGTCTGTCTGTCTGTCTGTCTGTCTGTCTGTCTATCTGTCTGATCTATCTGTCACACACACACACACACACACACACACACACACAATAATTGGAGGAGCATCGTCACCAAACCAACAAAAATAGTTCTCATACACTCTTAAAGAATGTTTTTAGCCAGTTACCATGCATGTGTGTTGGGGAGCAGCTGTTGCATAATGACTGTAAATATATCATTCCATTCTAAAAATAAGGCTTAAATCAAAGTATCTGGAGCATACATGTTGCTAGGCGACATGTTTCATGATGCGCACAAGAGATGTTTATTGCGACTGGCGCTGTGAGAAATGAAAGGAAGTGTTGAGGGGGGAGAGATGAGGGGAAGGTGAAGTAACAACTGCTATTCCCTCCGCTTCATTTCTCCCCCTTCTTCTCTCCCTCCCTTACTCCTCTTCCCTTTTGTGTTCCATCCCTCGTACCTCGTATATTTCCTCCCTTTGAACTTTTTTTTCCCTCCCTTCGAGTGCAGAATGCAACATCCAAAGGGGAGAGCAGGCAGGAGGGGGAGGAAAGGAGGGGGAGGGAGAGGGAGGGAGAGAGGGAGAGGGAGAGGGAGAAAGAGAAGGAGAGGGAACCGTTCCCTCCACCCAATCCCGCCAATAACTTGAAAGAGCCTTTTCCTGGGTATGTGGGGAGGTGGGTGTTATTTTTAGCCCACTGGCAGCCACTCGCAGGCTCAAGGTAGTTAAAGAACAGAGGGCGGCTCGATGGCACCATGCTCATGCTGCTGCAGCAACAAGCTAAGCAAACAAAAGCACGGTTTCAAAAGAAATCAATGAAGTTTGAATTTCTTGTGTTTTCCAGAGATGTTAACAAATAGAAAGCATTGCTTTGCTTGTGCCATGGTGAAAGGGTCTGTCTGCAATACTGTACAGTTCAGGAATTCTTACTTACAGTAAACTGTAGTAACCGTAATTGCAGGATGAGACTAATTCTACAGTGTTACATTGAGCTGTAGCTGTCTATATCTGACAGAGGTTACTTGATTTTATCTCTTTAAATTCCAGAAAGAAAGAAAGAAAGAAAGGGAAAAAATGTCAAGGACAAAACATTCACAGTATGTACACCAGAAATACAACAGTCCCATGTTGCTTGTCTCATACCCAATATGATAATCTTAATAATCCCCAAAGATCCTGACATGCTTCAGACTACCTGCATTCTTTTGCCTTGTATCTGTCACAAACGCAGTGACAAAAAAGTTGAATCTAAATTGAACTAAATAATCAAATACATTCTACTTAATGCAATATACAGTGGTGACTTAGATCAATTCACCCTCTGAGGGACATGGGTTAGTTGTCGCCATCATCCACTCATCCATGGGTGTGGGTGGCAGGGTGAGCATCCCCTCCTCAACCACTTCCATCTGCTCATCCAGGAGTTTCCCAGTGCCTTCCCAGGCCAGCCGAGAGATGTAACCCTCTCCAGTATGTCCTTCCCTGGGACTCCTAGACTCACATGCACGGAATATCTCCCAAAGGATCCTGACTAGATGCTCAAACCACCCCAGCTCACTCTCCTCGTCATGGTGCAGCACTTCCACTTTGAGCCACTGCAGGATGTCCAAGCTCCTCACCTTATCTATATGGCTGAGCATGGTCACCTTTTGTACTCATGATTTCATTCTTTTGGTCCAAATCCTGTCTGTAAGGTCATGAACAGGAATGATGACATAGGGTAGCCCTGGAGGAATGGAACCCTCACTGGGAACACGTCCGACATATTGCGAGCTATGTGATCCAAACTCTTTGTCCTCTGGTTTAGGGACACTGGGAATGTCCTTGCTGAGAAGCCTCCTTCAAATCTAGACAGCACATGGACTGGTTGAGCAACCCATTCGTCTTTTTTTATGCACCTTAGCATGGGTATGCAGCGGGTCGACTGTTCAACGTCCCTAACGTTAACCAGGCTGCTCCTTGTCAATTTGAGGTTCAACCATCGACCTGAACCCCCTCTTGTGTATTTTTGCAAAGACCATCCCAGGGAGGGTGAAAAATGTGATCCCCTTCTGGTTGAACACACTCTCTGGCGCCCCTTTTTGGGGGCCATCACTCTCCCAATGACCACGCAATTTTGCAGGGGTCTCAGCCTTGGCTACGGAGGTGTTTCACCTCTGCCTCTGAGTTTCGACGTGCCAGTCCCAAGTCTTCCAGCTGTGGACCATCCATGAAAAGGTGTCGGTGGAAAGTATTCCTTCCACTGCCCAACAATCTCCACAGTTCACATCAGCGGTGTCCCAACAATACTGTCCAAACAACATTGCTTAAACGCTGTCCACTGCATAGCCACAAATGCCCTGTGTCAAGGTGACGGCAACTTGAGCGAGCATCTTCCGGCTCTTTCCTTGCCAGATGGAGTAACGATTCATGTGTCAAAGCCATTTTTTGTAACCAAGGATTGTGCTGCTGTTAAATACACAAAGCACTGGAGGTGGTGAGCCTCGTTGGTGACGATGAGCCCATGTGCCATGGTTCAGAGTCCAGCCAGGCCCCATTGGAAAAGGCCCAACCACCAGTTACTCGCTCCTGGCTTTGACCCCAGTGTGTGTTTGTCCTTTAATGATACTCCGGTTGATCAATGATATGTATACATTTGTTTAATCAAATCTATTGGCCTCTGATGCTTTTATTAGAAGCAACTAAAACACAACACTGAATGTTCAGTATTCTTAATATCGTAATTTTTCATCCGTGCTAATACTGTGCTGGTAAAAGTTGTAAAATGAGCCAATAACCACAATTTCCTGAGATGATCTCCTCCATTGCGCTCTTATTCTGTTATAACTTATGGTATTATGTTCATTAGACCCCTCATTACATTTTCCCATAATGTCAGCAATCACTTTGTCACAGTGACGGTGACACATTACACACAATGTGTCCCCGCTTTGCAAAAAAGCCTCCATATGCAGGAGTTGCATTTTGTTCTGCTTTGCACACAGGGGCGGCAACTAACCTCCAATTCTCGCTTGTGTATAACCTGTGAGTTCACAACCCACAATTTTGAAGTGATGGATTCTTAATAGGTCACACCAGAGGTCCGGAGAGGGAAGTGCTAATGTGACAGGGTTCAACTACGTATATGACTAATGGACTTCATTTGATTTCGCCAACTTTGCCAACCACACACATAATATCACCCTGTGTGGCATTGGGTGGTCGCTGCATTGATTATTAAATTATTTTAGTGTGAGTTATCTGAGTGCAAGTTAATCTCTTTTGTCTCACTGTCACCAACTATTGAAAAAAAAAACTATTTCTAAAGCCATTGTTTTCCTTTCCTTTCATTCAGTATGCCAGTAAATGATGAAATGAAACAGCGAATCAGGTCATAGTAGGATCCATGTGTCTTTGTTATTAAATTTATCGATGTTCAGTACACAAGTTGCTTTAAACAAAATGGAAAACAATTGATAAAATCATGATTACAACAATATCATCTAAATATCTCTAAAAATCACAAAGTAGCAGTAGTAGTATAAGTAATAGAAGAAGAAGTTACACTTGATTTATCCCAGAGGGGCAATTCACGGTGGAGGTACGTGCACATACTGTATATCCAGTCTCTTGTCATTGGCAGCTGGACTTGAAAGACAGGGTCCTTTACCAAATCAGCCATGTTAATAATATTGTTAGTGAGGGACTTCTGTTGAGGTATTCAAACTACATGCACTAACATACAGTACGTACCTGTCACTGGGAATTTCATCCAGGCATATTATTTGGTGAGTATCTGTGGCTTTGAAAGCATATTTTGATTACTGATGGCATTGACTGATGTCAAAGAGGTGAAAGTTTATGCCGTGGTGTGATACTATGGTAAAAGAATGAGAGAAGACCTTCCACCATCCATAGCAACAGCCAGAGGTCACACACAAGATGCACAAGGGCAAACCAGAAAGTGGCAGACTAACTGGTGTCCAAGAGGAAATTCAAGTGAACCTGAATGATGTAAATTATGAGTAAAATTAGTTAGTTATTTCTTTTGTCAATTCTGTTTATAATAATAAGGCAAATAATCTGAATAGTTAAGACCTACCATCTATCCTTTCTCCTCTTCTTCTTCCGTGTTTCTCTTCTGCAGGAGTGTGCCTGGTGCTGGGTTGCATGATCTTCCCCGATGGATGGGATGCAGAGGTGATCCGTGACATGTGCGGGGAGCAGACAGGGAAGTATTCCTTGGGTGACTGCTCGGTGCGCTGGGCCTACATGCTGGCCATCATGGGCATTCTGGATGCTCTCATCCTCTCCTTCCTGGCCTTTGTCTTGGGCAACCGGCAGACAGACTTCTACCTTGATGATCTACAGACAGACAACAAAGGTGACAAATGGAGGGAATGTTAAAGACAATGAGTACACATTTCTAAATGACAGTTTTAATGAAAGCTCCAAGAAACTGGTGTGACAACTTTCACATTCAGCTGTTGAGATGAATACCCCTATTTTTCTCCCTTCCCTAATTTGTCCTTTGTTCATATAGCGCTAAAAACACAGATAATCAATTGGGAGGAAATACTTGTTTACATGATATATATTTTCTGTCTAAAACATATTCCCTATATATATCACATATTCCTTATATTGTATTCATAATATTTATGGACTTGTTATTGCGCAATTAAAGATATGTTTCTAGATAGTACTTGTTAGTGACATACAATGAGGCTGATAAAGTGCTCACTCATCACAATCAGATTTACAAGCATATGAACCCTACAAGGGATAAGCTGCCGCTTATCCGGGGCCGGGTTGCGGGGGCAGCAGTCTCAGAAGGGAAGCCCAGACTTCCCTCTCCCCAGACACCTCCTCTAGCTCCTCTGGGAGGACCCCGAGGTGTTCCCAGGCCAGCTGGGAGACATAGTCCCTCCAGCGCGTCCTGGGTCTTCCCCGCAGCCTCTTCCCAGTTGGACATGCCCGGAATACCTCCTTAGGGTGGCGTCCGGGAGGCATCCGGTTTAGATGCCCAAACCACCTAAGCTGGCTCCTCTCGATGTGGAGGAGAAACGGCTCTACTCTGAGCTCCTCCCGGGTGGCAGAACTCCTCACCCTATCTCGGAGAGTGCATCTCGCCACCCTAAGGAGGAAACTCATTTCGGCCGCCTGTACCCGAGATCTTGTCCTTTCGGTCATGACCCAAAGTTCATGACCGTGAGTTCATAGGTGAGGGTAGGAATGTAAATCGACCTGTAAATCGAGAGATTTGCCTTGCGGCTCAGCTCCTTCTTTACCACGACGGACCGGTACATCGACCGCATCACTGCCGCCACTGCGCCGATCCGTCGGTCGATCTCCCGCTCTATTCTACCCTCACTCGTGAACAGGACCCCAAGATACTTTAACTCCTCCACTTGAGGCAGGATCTCGTCTCCGATCCGGAGGGTGCTAACCACCCTTTTCCGGTCAAGAACCATGGCCTCAGACTTGGAGGTGCTGATTTTCATCCCCGCCATCTCGCACTCGGCTGCAAACCGTCCCAGCGCACGCTGGAGGTCCTGGTCTGAGGGTGCCAACAGGACAACATTGTCTGCAAAAAGCAGCAATGAGATCCTGTGGTCCCCAAACTGGACCCCCTCCGGACCCTGACTGCACCTAGAAATCCTTTCCATATAAATATTGAACAGGACCAGTGACAAAGCGCAGCCCTGGCAGAGGCCAACATGCACTGGGAATACGTCTGACTTACTGCCGGCAATGTGGACCAGACTCCTGCTCCGGTCGTATAGAGACCGCACAGCCCGTAATAAGGCGCCGTGCACTCCATTCTCCCGGAGCACCCCCCAAAGAGCACTGCGAGGGATCCACAAAGCACATGTGGACTGGTTGGGCAAACTCTCATGATCCCTCCAGTATTCTGCGGTGTTCTGAGTATAGAGTTGGTCCAGTGTTCCACGGCCAGGACAGAACCCGCACTGTTCCTCCTGGATCCGAGGTTCTACTATCGGCCGGATTCTCCTCTCCAGCACCCTGGCATAGACTTTCCCGGGGAGGCTGAGGAGTGTAATCCCTCTGTAATTGGAACACACCCTCCGGTTCCCCTCCTTAAACAGAGGGACCACCACCCCGGTCTGCCAGTCCAAGGGCACTGTCCCCGACTGCCATGCAATGTTGCAGAGGCGTGTCAGCCATGACAGCCCTGCAACATCTAGAGACTTGAGATACTCGGGGCGGATCTCGTCCACCCCCGTCGCCTTGCCACCGTGTAGCTTTTTAACTACCAAGGAGACTTCAGCTTGGGTGATGAGCGAGTCCACTTCCCGGTCCTCTGCCTCTACCTCCTCTATGGAAGACATGTCAGTGGGGTTTAGGAGATCCTCGAAGTATTCCTGCCACCGCCCGACTACATCTTCAGTTGAGGTCAGCAATTCCTGGCCTCCACTATAGACAGTGTTGGCGGAGCACTGCTTTCCCTCCCTGAGGCGCCGGACAGTTTGCCAGCACTTTCTCGAGGCCGACCTATAGTCCCTCCCAGGCCCGTGTTTTTGCTTTCATAGCAGCCCGTGCTGCCGCGCGCTTGGCCTGCCGGTACCTGTCAGCTGCCTCAGGAGACCCACAGGCCAAATGAGCCCTCTAGGCCTCCCTCTTCAGCTTGACGGCATCCCTTACTTCCGGTGTCCCTCACCGGGTTCGGGGATTGCCGCCACGACAGGCACCCACAGCCTTACGGCCACAGCTTCGGGCTGCTGCTTCGACTATGGAGGTGGAGAACATGGTCCACTCGGACTCTATGTCCCCAGCCTCCCACGGGATCTGTTTGCAGTTCTCTCGCAGGTGGGATTTGAAAGTGTCTCTGACGGAGGGCTCCGCCAGACGTTCCCAGCAAACCCTCACAATACGTTTGGGCCTGCCGCGTCTGTCTGGCTTCCTCCCCCGCAGGCGGATCCAACTCACTACCAGGTAGTGATCAGTTGACAGCTCCGCCCCCTCTCTTAACCCGCGTGTCCAGAACAGATTACAAAATCGATCATTGACCTCCGGCCTAGGTAGTCCTGGTGCCAAGTGCACAAATGAACACCCTTATGCTAGAACATGGTGTTTGTTATTGACAGACTGTGATTAGCACAGAAGTCCAAAAACAAAACACCACTTGGGTTCAGTTCAGGGAGGCCGTTCCTCCCAATCACACCCGTCCAGGCACTACTGTCGTTGCCTACGCGGGCGTTGAAGTCCCCCAGTAGAACGATGGAGTCCCCAGGTGGGGAACGATCAAGTACCCCCCCGAGATCCTCCAAGAAGGCTGGGTACTGCTGTTTGGCCTATATGACGAAACAACAGTGCAGGCGCAGGGACGCCACCCTCTCGTTCACCGGGGAAAACTCCAACACGTGATGGCAGAGCTTGGGGGCTATTAATAAGCCCACTCCTGCTCGCCGCCTCTCCCCACAGGCAACACCTGAGTGGAAGAGAGTCCATCCTCTCTCGAGAAGTTGGGATCCAGAGCCCAGGCTGTGGAAAGAGGTGAGCCCGACTATTTCTAGTCAGTAACGCTCAGCCTCCCGCACCAGTTCGGGCTCCTTCGCCCCCAGTGTAGTGACATTCCATGTTCCGAAAGCCAGCTGATCTGTCCGGGGTTTAGGTCGCTGAGGCCCCCCCCCTTTGACCGCCACCCATAGCACAACACACCGGCCCCTTACGGCCCGTCCTGCAGGTGGTGAGTCCACGGGAGGGCAGGCCCATGTCATCCTTTTGGGCTGTGCCCGGCCGAGCCCCGTGGGCAGAGGCTCGGCCACCAGCCGCTCGCTGGGGAGCCCCAACCCCAGGCCTGGCCCCAGGGTGGGGCCCCGATGACGCCAGTTTGGGCGACGTGAACTTCTTCCGGTCTTCTCTCTTCATAAGGGGTCCAGAGCTGCTCTTAGTCTGACCCGTCACTTGAGAGCTTTTTGCCTTGGGAGACCCTACTGGGGGCCCCTACAGGGGCCCCAGACCACATAGCTCTCAGTATAATTAGGGTACTCAAACCCCCCCACCACGTTAGGGTGGCAGCTCAGGGAGGGGGAGGTTTGGGCCATTTTGCTAAAAAAAAAATGTATACTCCGGTAACTTAAATCTGATCATTTCATTTTGTTCTTAACAAGGGCTCAAAGGTGTGATTATTAAAGTACTCA
>OMPJ01044956.1:0-15844 GCA_900312935.1 Carapus acus
CAAGGCCTCGTCCACAGCACTCCGGTGGAGACCACTAAGTGTGGAGGTTTGTGGATCTTCTGACAGCAGATTGACTCCAGACCGAATGAAGATCAGATGGACATGAAGAGCAGCCAGAAACTCCTGGACGCTCAGATGGACGAAGCAGAAGACCTTGTCCTGGAACAATCCCCTCTCCTCTCTGAAGACCTGTGTGAAGACTCCTGAGATGACTGAAGCTGCTGTGATGTCCATGCCACACTTTGTCAGGTCTGCTTGGTAGAAGATCAGGTTTCCTCTCTGTAGCTGATCATGAGCCAGTTTGCCCAGACACTCAATCATCTTCTGGCTCTCTGGAGTCCAGAGTGGATCTGTCTCTGCTGCTCCATCATACTTGATGTTCTTCACTTTGGTCTGGAGCAGCAGGAAGTGGATGTACATCTCAGTCAGGCTCTTGGGCAGCTCTCCTCTGTCTCTGCTCTTCATCACATCCCCCAGAACTGTAGCAGTGATCCAGCAGAAGACTGGGATGTGGCACATGATGTGGAGGCTTCTTGAGCTCCTGACGTGGGAGATGATGCTGCTGGCCTGCTGCTGCCTTCTAAACCTCCTCCTGAAGTATTCGTCCTTCTGAGGGTCAGTGAAGCCTCTGACCTCTGTCACCATGCCAACGCTCTCAGCAGGGATCAGATAGGCTGCTGCAGGTCTGCTGGTGATCCAGAGGAGAGCAGAGGGAAGAAGGTTCCCCCTGATGAGGTTTGTCAGCAGAACCTCCACTGAGGTGGACTCTCCAACATCAGTCAGGATCTGACCGCCCTGGAAGTCCAGAGGAAGTCGACACTCGTCCAGACCGTCCAGGATGAAGAGCACCTGGACGTCTTCAAAGCTGCAGATATCTATCTCTTTTGTCTCACTGAAGAAGTACTGAAGAAGCTTCACAAAGCTGAGGCGTTTCCCTCTGAGCATATTCAGCTCTCTGAAGGTGAATGGAAAGGTGAACCGGATGTTCTGGTGGGCTTTGTTTTCAGCCCAGTCCAGAGTGAATTTCTGTGTGAGGAAGGTTTTCCCAATGCCAGCCACACCCTTTGTCAGCAGCCTTCTGATTGGCTGAGAGCCCTCAGGTGGAGTTTTGAAGAAGTCCTCTGGTCTGATGGTGGCTTCTTCTCTCCGTGGTCTCCTGGACACTTCCAACTGTCTGACTTCATGTTCGTGGTTGACCTCTCCAGCCCCGCCCTCTGTGATGTAGAGCTCTGTGTAGATATCATTCAGAGTGGTTTGCTCTCCTGCTTTAGCCACGCCTTCACACACACGCTGGACCCTCTGCTGCAGCTTCTTCTTCAGCTGACGTTGGCACCGTGCAATAGCACTTCCTTCAAAAGGAGACCACAGTCAAAGGTCGAGAGACGTGGAGAGGAGAGGAAAACAACAAAGGAAGGAAACTCTTCACATGTACACATCAGTAAATATAAGGGCCTCTGCAATGTAGTGCCTTAAAGTAAACCCTTGGCTCTGTCACATGCATGTGAAATCTGAAATATGTGACCTTGGATGTTGTGTATGTAATGACGCAAGACTCCTTCACTCCAATATTGATCCTGACGTGGTCATCTGGGCAGAGTATGCATGTTTGTGGACTAGCGTGAGGTTGTCTTTAATCTTACGCCTGTGCAGAGTGTTGGCCAGCTCCTCCTGCTGCATGCTCCTCAGGACCTTCACAGCCAGTTTCTCTAAGGAATCTTTGATGCTCCTCTCCTCTTCATCCTCTTCCTCAATCAAATCCTGTACGTTGTCAATCTGAGGACTCAGAACCTGCTGGAAACCTCTCAGCTCTCTCTGCACGAAGCTGAAAATGTTTCTCTCCAACAGCTAAGAAAGACAGAAGTTCACACCAGGGAGATTACGAGGGAGGATATTCCACTTGCAGTTCTGCCCTTGTTTTCCCTCAGCAGGTTGTCATAGACCTCAGAAATATTTGTGATGAGACAGGGGTCAGGGGTATCATGCTTTCCTGGACATAAGGACATACAATGCTCTGGAAATGCCTCCTGATGGCCCTGATCCTTGAAAAGACCCAGATTTCTCTGAAGTTGAAAATGAAGACAGTGTTGGGGGAAAACAGGTAAAAAGAGGGATAAAGGCGGAAAAAAGTTTGTCAGAGAGATGAATGCAGTCGTCGGGAGTGTTTGAATGTAGTGGCATGTCAGAGAGAGCAGTAGCACAAACACAGGAAGGGGTGCAGGGGGAGCTGCACCGCTAAACACACAGATGGAGCTGAAACAATGAGAAGTGAGGGAATAGCGTGCCACAAAGGTAGAAAGAGTATGCCAAGAGCAACTGGTTAAGGTTAATGAGAGGGTGGCAGCAGTGGAGCAAGAGGTGCAGGGATTTGGCATAAAGTGAGGGCAACCATGAGGAGGAGGAGAGTCCCTGGGATAAAAGGAGGAGGAGACAAATGATCTGATGCAAAGCCCAAGGGAGCTGTCTAGGGATGGAGAAGGAAAAAAACTAGGCTGACTGAATATGCGGTTTATGAAGTGGATAAAACATGCAAAGTGTTGGTTGAGCAGCTGGTTAGATGTACCAAATACACACGTTTTTGTAACAAATGGGATCATTTTTCTCAAATGTTTCTCTTCATTTCGAAGTCACACCATATGCCCTGGAGCGATACCAGTGGAAATCGAATTAACCCAGAACTATAGCAAAACATCTCCAGTTTCTGTGCTATGGAGATTCTACACCTGATTACATCTTCTGTGTGTCAGAGGGAGGAGATGTTTACACACCATAAATATGGAGTTAAGGTCTGCTGGAGGCTGCTGGGCACAACCACAACAGGAAACTTTCAGGTGACCCCTAAGGAGACATAAAGGATGAATTAACAAACACACTCACCGACTGGAATAGATGTTTCAGGAGTATTAGACAGGTGTAGGTAGCTGTTCTATGACAGTGAAATAATAATGAATGGAATGGAGTGGAAGTCTGGGCTTCCCTTCTGAGACTGCTGCCCCTGTAACCCAGCACCGGATAAGCGGAAGAAAATGGATGGATGGATGGATGAAATAATTATAACACCAAATATAAAGTAACCTCTGACCTTTGTGCAGGCGAATTCTGCCCTTGCCTGAGGTGAATAGGAGGCCCCATGGACTGGTCACTCCTCATGGACACACAGGTGCTCATAGAAGGGAGAGCTCTCTCTTCTCCAGGCCTGAAAATGCAGCGATGACAAAGCATTAGAAGCTGTGGCCCCACTGTGAGTGATTGGAGTGGGAGGACAGCAGCCAGTCACTTCGATACGTCTCAGACAACCAGCTGAATGCAGGTAAATGAAGATCTTCATCCTACAGCAATGGTTGGAGCTGAGATCCTGGAGGCAGAGGTTGGGGTATTTGAGACTACCAGACAGATTCCTAGATAGTCCAACCCTGCAACATCACATCCATTTATGGGCTCCCTTAACTTTGGCATTTAAGAACCTGTTTACTGAAATACAACAGTAAAACAGAGTAATATCTGACCTTGGCTTATAAGTTTTGGGATCATCACTGAAGTGAATAGGAGGCCCCATGGACAGGGCACAGCACAGCTGCTCATAGAAGGGGGAGTTTTCTCTTGTCCAAGCCTGAAAACACAGCGAAAAAGCATCAGAGGCTGTGGCTCCACTGTGAGTGGATGGAGTAGAAGGATAGCGGCCAGTCACTGGGATACGGCTCAGACAACCAGCTGACTGAAGGTTGGGGTATTCAAGGCTATCCACCACAGAATCCTACACAGTTCAACCCTTCAGTATCATATCTATTTATGGGTTCCTGCAACTTAACTCAACTGCTCATAAAAGTGACCTGACGTATCCTCTGACCTTGCTCTGCAGGTTTTGGGATCATCACTGAAGTGAATAGGAGGCCCCATGGACCGGTCACTCCTCATGGACACACAGCTTTTTCCAGGAGATGAGGCCCTCTGCAGATCCATCCTAGAAGCACAGCAAAGAGTGTGCATAATCAGATTAGCGTGCAGACCAGGGGTGAGTTCACATTTTGTAAACGGAGAATGACTGCGGGTTTGACAGGATCCTTCATATAAAGAAGAATCACAACTACTTGAGGCTGGGTTTGGGGTTTTGGATGGTGTCTCACACAGATGTACACTGGCAATAAAGGATCTGAGGTCCTCAATCAGAATCCTCAACGGTCTGACCTTGTTTTTGAGTACCATGATCTTGTGTGTGAAATTATGGAACCTGCACATAGTGACACAAAAGTGAACAGGATTAACCTCTGACCTTTGCTCGCAAGGATCCTGTTCATCACAGAAGTGAATAGGAGGCCCCATGGACCGCTCACTCTTCATGGACACGCAGCTGTTTACAGGGGATAAAGCCCTCTGCGGATCAAACCTAGAAACACAGACAGCAACAACACTGAATTACAAGATCTCAGCAGACATGTGTGAAACACTGACACATTCAACTCGATAGGTTGCAGCTCATCCAGAGGCAATGGAAGGACTGCAGCAAGAGACGGAACGGTGGAATGAATGTGGATCCAATTATTGTGACCACAAAATTCATGCTGCAGTCGTTACTCAAGAGCCCTAATTTGCTTAAGGCTGATGTAGTGTGTCAGGGGGGTAAATGTATGGAGATGGTGCAAAGGGTCAACAGACTTGATAAAGATTGCAATCACAAACTGTAATGATCATAGAAAGTTTCAGCTGTTAACCTGGTAAGAGCTCATCAACCAGTGGCCAGTGTTCCATTGCAGCATCTGTAAAATGTCAGGTGACTTTATGACGCCCTGTGACTCTCTTTTGACATCTCAAGAAACTTTGATCACCTCTTTCTGCAGATATACATTGCTGGGAAATTAAAGACAGTCGACATTTAGACCAGTCCAGTATTTCCACCGAGAAAGTTCAGGAAAATCAGCCTATGCATGAAATTTTCAGTAGTGAGACAAATAGGAAAAATGCCACAGAAGCACAAAGGGAACACACAGTTTTACATATAGAGGCCTCGTCCCAGGCCTCATGTGGCAATAGAGATGATAAGACAGTCCAATTCAACATGGGACAGCCCTCTTTAACCTCTGACCTTCTCATCTATCACTGACATGTAAAAAATGAACCACAGAGTCCCTCACACACAGCTTTGTAAAGGTGTCTGCGCCCTCTGCTGGTCAACCTCACAAACACAACAATGACGCCCTTGACAGACGGTCAAGCAGCCCAGGCTTACTTAGTCTGTGAGGGTCCCCGTCCGTGACTGAAGGCTACAGGGACCTCATCTTCATCACCAGTGAGGCTTATAGGCACTGTGCTACAGAGAGAGAGATAAACACACACACATGAAGAGAGAGTTGTCTCTCACAGGGTTTCTTACACTCAAATAATTGACATACATGTGCGTGTACATTTGTAGGTACATGTCCACAGTGCATCAGTGGGTTAAAACATCATGTCTGAAGCCCCTTTCCTCCCACATGTCCGATGAGTGTTACCTCCTCACCTCATCTGCTTCTCTTCCAGGTCCATGTCCATGCTCACTTCCCACGTTCCTGTCGAGAGGAAACACTGAGAAACGGGGAGGAGATGCTCTCTGTCCTTGGTCAGCCCACGTTACTGTAGAGAAGAAACACTAAGAAAAAGGGACGAGATGCTCTCTGTCCTTGGTCAGCCCTTAAGTCAACGTCTGATCGCAACTACGCTCCAGAAAGAAAAGCAACATTCTGCCTGACAAGACAACCAGTCAAACCTATGACACAATACAAGAGGAGTGTTTCGGCACACGGAAACAAATGCATTCAAATCAAAACAGTATAAGTTCTCACTCAGGGTTTGCCAGGGTTGGCCAGAACAGCTCCAAATGTTTCCATCGATTACGGTAAGAGAATGTCGTTGATTTGGACGCCTCTTCAGCCAGCAGCCAACTGCCATGGAGCTCTCAGTCATCTCCATCCACAGCGCCTGGTCCCTCACAGATACACAGCAGAAACATGTCATATGGTCAGCTGTAGGTCACTCTGTGTTTTCTGAAACTGGAGCGGTGTGCAGGTGTTGGATGCCTTGTGCTGCTGTACATATACAGCACTTATGTTTAAGCTATCAGTGCCACAATATCAGCAATTTAAGACATAGAAAAGTAAATTAGTGTCACTTGCTGTCAGTGTCTGCAGTATAACAGCCTTCATGGCAGAAGTCTGCAGTCATACACTGTGCTTAAGCAGCTCCTTGGTGGTGTTGCTATGCTGTGACTGTCCTCCTGCTGTGGTTGACAGACCTGTTAACAGACCTGTTTAATCACTCCTTCGCAAATCAAAGAGTTATTTCCTTGTTCATTCCTTTGGTTCACATATCTGTCCAAGGGAAGTTCACACGATGGAAGTGACAGCTGTTATGATGTTTGGTCAGAAACAGGAGGCTGAGGGGAGGTGGAGGAGATGAAGATGCTGCGTGAGGAAGCGGGTGAGACAGGTTTAGAAATGGAACTATCACAGGCAGAGCTGAGGTGGAGTCATTTGGTGGGGGGAGGACTCACCTAACACGAGGGCTGGTTGGCGTGTGGCTCATTTCTGGGTAACCTCTGCTAGGCCTGGGGCGAAAACAAAAGTGAGAGAGGAAGACAGAAATAGATTTTGAGATCCTGGGATAAGGTCTGTTTCACTCATAATCAAAAGGATCGATTATAGTATGTTAAGGGGGATCAGAGGGTGGTGCTCAGTGGGAATATGTGGGATCAGAGGTGGAGATAAACTAACAGCTGCTGTGGCTTCATCCATATCTGTGGTGCTACATCAGGAAGTAAGCACCGAGTCATGCAGGGCAGTGGTCCCCAACCTTCATTGCACCACAGACCGATTTCATATCGGAGGATATTTTAACGGACCGGCCAAGTGTTGTGGATAGTTAGCGCAGGTGACGTACGCGGTTGCTGTTGCCGTGGTTCCCCTGGTAACGGCACAAGATGTGTGTGATTCTCCCACTGAAAAGTGTTGCAGCGCGGCAGAACTTGCTGTCAAAAGAGCTTGTTCTCACGGAAAACGATCCTTGTTATTGCCTGTACAGATGTGGAGATTGCTCCGTCGCTGTTTCAGTGTGTGTGTATTTACCCGGGCGGCTTGTGACTGCTGATCGCGCTAGCTTGGCAAACTAGCAGCTAGCTGGTTCCGTACCAAGGTTCGGAACCAGAGGCAGATATGAATTAACATATGTGAGCGAGGCAAGCACATGACAGATGTCAATGGCAAGTCATGGATGGAGAGAATACGGTTTTATTCCAAATAAAACATTGTTCGAAATCAGATTGTACATCAAACGGAAATATCCTTAAGGAAGTATCCCTCCCTGCGACCCGGTACCTATTGACTCACGGACCGATACCTGTCCGCGGCCCGGGGGTTGGGGACCACTGATGTGGAGAGCATCATCTATGAGGTAAAATCTGTCAAATCTGGCGCTGCACTACGACAACACAGAACTATTATCATTGCTAACGTTGCTTACTCATTGTTTTGCTGTTTTACCAGTTTCTCTACAAGACACATGGAATTTGTTAACACACAGAAAGCACAAATGAGTCCACCTCACTGACAGTCACTTTATCAAATCATTCATCCCATAATAATATGAAATCAGACATAGTAACAAAACAACCAACAAAAAGCCGAGATGTTAGTCCAAATTGAAATAAAAGCTAAAAGCAGTGGGTTCGACTTTTAGTATCTGTCACATGCTACTTGTGTCTGCGCAGAACAGGCACACTTTGTCTGTGGGAAATGTGGAAAAAACGGAGTGGAGAGGAGAGACTTCACCCTCACCCTCTCACCCCGCTGCAAGACCCCCAGTCCAGGGGCAGCATTGATTGGCAGAGGCCTCCAAGCAGGGACGTGCAGTCAGGGGAGACACCATCAAGAAAAATAAAAAAAGAATCCATCCATCCATCCATCCAGTTTCTTCTGCTTATCTGGGGCCGGGTTGCGGGGGCAACAGTCTCAGAAGGGAAGCCAAGACCTCCTTCCCCCCGCACATATCCTCCAGCTCTTCTGGGAGGACTCAGGGCCAAGCCAGCTGGGAGACAAAGTCCCTCCAGCGCGTCCTGGGTCTTCCTCGGGGCCTCTTCCCAGAGGGACATGCATCGATCTGTCGGTCAATCTCCCGTTCCATTCTACCCTCACTCGAGAACAGGACCCCACGATATCAGGAATCAGGAATCAGGAATCTTTTATTGTCATTACAGCAATTGAATTGTGTAACGAAACTAAGGTGCTGCATTCCGGTGTAAATATTTCAAATAGAGATAGAAGAAGAGGAAACAAGAAAGAGTTTCTATGTACACAAAATCACAATAAATACACAAACTACACAACACAATACACAAAATCATACTTAAACACCTTCACTTGAGGCAGGAACTTGTCTCCAATACGGAGTGTGCAAACCACCTTTTTCCGGTCGAGAACCATGGCCTAGATTTAGAGGTGCTGATTCTCATCCCGGCCGTCTCACACTCGGCTGCAAACCGCCCCAGCGCACGCCAGAGGTCGCCAACAGGAAAACATCATCTGCAAAAACGATGAGATCCTGTCGTCCCCAAACTAGCCCCCTCCGGCCCCTGGCTGTGCCTAGAAATCCTGTCCATATAAATAATGAACAGGACCGGTGACAAAGGGCAGCGCTGCTGGAGGCCAACATGCACTGGGAACCGGTTTGACATACTGCCGGCAATGCGAACTAAGCTCCTGCTCCAGTCGTATAGAGCCCGCACAGCCCTTAGTAAGGGGCCATGAACTCCATAATCCCGGAGCATCCCCCACAGAGCACTGCGAGGGACCCAGTCGAATGCCTTCTCCAAGTCCACAAAGCACATGTGGACTGGTTGGGCAAACTCCTATGATCCCTCCAGCTCTCTGCAGAGAGTATAGAGCTGGTCCAGTGTTCCACTACCGGGCTGGAACTCGCATTGTTCCTCCTGGATCTGAGGTCGGACTATCGGCTGCATTCTCCTCTCCAGTACCCTGGAATAGACTTTCCCGGGGAGGCTGAGGAGTGTTTTTGAAAATATGATAACATAGAATAGATATAGATATTTGTCCACTGATCTTTATGTATGAATAATTTGGGGGGGGCAGTTCTTGTGCGAGTGTGTGTGCAGCTTTGGGGTTTAAGTGTCTGGTGCGTTGTGGGAATATTGCATGGGGGGTAAAGTGACTCGTGCGTTGTGGTGTGGTTTGTATGCAGTATGGGTGGTAAAGTGACTGGTGCAAAACTGTTCTTAGGCATTGTCCCTAGGTGTGTGTCCTTAGGCTCTCCGCCTGCAGATGAGTTGACTTGTGCGCTGACTCGAGTTCAGCACAGTGACAGCTTGGGGGTAGTAGGAGTTTCGGTATCTGGCAGTCCTGGTCCTGATGGTCCGGTAGCGCCTGCCAGAGGGAAGCGGGTCGAAGAGGTGGTGGGCAAGATGGGTGTTGTCGCCTGCGATTGCCTCAGCTCTTCTGAGGCAGCGGTCCTTGTAGGGGTCTGTCAGGGAGGGGAGGGGGCTGCCGATGATTCTGTGCGCTGTCTTGACCCCCCTGTGGAGCATCTTGCTATCCACATCTGTGCAGGAGGAGAACCACACCGTCCTCCTCCAGGCTACTTTCGTCCGCGCAAGAAAATAGTGCCTTTAAGGCCACAGGCTGTCTGCTGTCTGTGAATCGTCAGTCAATCAATTGGCCTATTTGGAGTAAGTATTGACATTAAACTGAACATTTTCATTGAAGGTACAATTGGACAAGGTGAATGGGACATCTTTGGAAATACTGAAGTTAGCGCTCCTGTCATTCACCCCGACCTGTGCCTCTGGCCGCTCTTCACCGCTGACGCACCTACAAACACAACAATAATCCGCGTACAATTCGTTCTTTCCATTTTTGTTTTTTGAATCAAAAACGAAAAAACAAAAAACCCAATCCAAGTACCATTCGCTCTTTTCATTACGATTTTGGTTTTTCCGTTTTGGAATCAAAAACGTTTTTGTCCAATTACTGAAAACAATAACCACTCATGTGATTAGTAACGGTCAATCAGAATTGAGCATCTGACCAGAGATAGAGAGCTGGAGAGTAGAGTAAGTCATAATCTGATCAGATTTTCTTTTTTACATCACACTAGTTGGACTGGAATGCCTCCTGCTGGTTCTATCATTCTTGTGTCTGACATTCATTCTTTGCTTCATTTCTTCCCTGTGTGATAGAGATGCATTTGCTTTGCTGTGGTCACGAGACTGTAACAGGTGGTTGACAGCCTGGAATGTGAGCAGGCAGCTTTGTCCCTCCCTTCGCTCATCTTCTCCTCCCTTCCACACTCACGGTCCACTGGGCACCAGGATGGATCCCACTTTCTCCACTCCCGCCTCCACCAGGTTGTTGCAGAGTGCAGTTAGCACATGCCCGCATCCCTGAAAGTTCTCCTGCTCGAAGATCAGCAGCTGCGAGGTGCTGCGAGGAGGAGAGAGAAGCGAGGTGAGAAGAGGTCACTACAACAGCAGCTGAGACGTCAGCGTGGGCTGGTCCGTGTCCCGCTTTGGCGCCACCTTAAACTGGGTAGCTGCAGGCTGCTGCTCCTGCTGCTTGGCCGCTGGACTCTGCTGTTCTGTGGCCATGGTGAGCAGATGAGTGAGGAGAGAACTAGGAGGAAGATGAAAGGAGACAAAAATGGACCCTGTGCAAATGTCTGTGTGCTCTTTGACTGGCTGATAGTCTCACAAATCTCGGTGCTATTTGTTTGATTGAGGCTGGACATATGGAGCCCCACTTCTCCATCAGGCCCTGATGATTCATCGCACTGATTGAGACTCCAAAGCAGGTGATACCGCGCTGTCTGCTGCCCTCTAGTGGTTGCCGCTAGCAAAGAATAAGCAGTCTAAAGCTGGCGCCTACAAAACTCAATTAAACTCAATTAAATTTTATTTGACAGAAGTTATGATTTTGTGACTGTCAGTCTGTAAAAAAAAGTCTCACACAGGCATAACAAAACTCAGTCAGGAATGTTCATCCATCTCAAACTGAAAGTCCGATGAGTCATAGAGATGTGAGGACTTACTCCCTCTGGCCTGCTTTGCTTCTCAGGTCTACTCTCACTTCTTTCTCGGTCAGAGTTCAGTCAGTTTCACCAGCTCGACCTCCACCAGCCGGACCCTCTGGTATATCTTTGAGTGAGAGATATGTTTCTGCTGTCAGAGCTGGGAGGGAAACCACAGCAGCAGGGAAACCATGACAGGAGCATCACAGCAGGAGGATGCCGGTACATGAGGAAACAGATCCTCCACAGATGCTGGAGCCAATATAAAAGCACACACCAGTGGTTACACACAAAGTAAATGTCTGCTTGGTTGGTGGATACTTCTGATAACTCATCACAGACCGAATCTCCTCCATGCCCTCTGTTGTGCTCCTGATTTCTACTGTGTCACATTTGATGCTTGCATCACTTAGTATTTCACGTTATTTACCTCCTTGTCTTCTTTACTGCAGGACGATGGCGTGACAACAAATCTCTCCAAGGTGGAGGAATACATTCCTGTGATCTTTGGCGGAAGGAGGAGTTCATGCAGAAAAAGAGCCGTAACACTAACACAAAGGCTAAAGATGAGTGGACGTACAGGGCAGGTGGTGAATATTGCCAAGGCAGCCAGAGAGGAAAAAATAAGGAGTCCAGTTTCCACAAAGCCTCCAACTAAAGGAGTTAACGTGGATAAGAAGAAAGACAGATGACGGTGAGAGAAACGAAACTCAACAGTCTACGCTTCTGAGGGGTCAACCAAGTGCCCTCCAGACCAGGGGCTTCACCAAGCTTCTCCAGGGAAGGACTAAGGTGTTGAGGGGGCTCTGGTGGTCAAAGGTGAGCTGCTGCATTTTCCTGATGGCTTCAGGCCCGCAAATCTGCTGAACCTGCTATTACACTGTAGATGAAACTGACAGAAAAAGACCAACAGAACTTAAACCCAGCAAACCAAGTATGACCACATGTTTTTTTATTCCAATCACTTTATATTGAGTTTGGTCAGCTGCCCAAATGGCCTGAGAACAGGAGGCTGCAGTGTCTCTGAGCAGCCACCAGGATGTGCTGTTCAAAGCTCCTGTCCATCAGGCATCCCAGATCGGTGGAGGTGAGGCAGATCTGTTTCCCACTTGCTCAGCCTGAGCCTGATTACATCTGTGACTTTGCAAAACTGTGGACACTATTTTCCAAATCATTTGCAGGCCTGAACAGCACCTTTGAGCTTTTAATCACTGAGATTCCGGGTTGACAGACACACGGCGTGTCTGTGAGGTAAAAGTCCAACAATCGTGCGTGCAACTAGCATTTCATGATTAATTCAGAAATTAAAAGTGGCGGGCAGAGGATGGTCGCCCCTGCAGCCCCGAGGTTTGAGCCTGTCTGAGTATTTGGAATAAAGGAGGCGGCCATTTGCACGCACAAACACCACCTGAAGGACCAAAGTGAGGGAGGTGCAATCTCTTCATCCTCTCCCAGGACTACCAGGACCGATCCTCGCAGACCAGTGAACAGGATGAGTAGAAAAGAAGGCACAGCGTCTCGGCTCCCTGCCTGGTGGTCACGCCTCTAGCTGGAAGTGGAAGGAGCTGGTGCTCCACTTGCTTGTGTCACAGTCCATCATGGTTCGCTCGGTGAAGGTCACGTTCCCTCCAGCATCAATCAGTATGACGGTGTTGGTCCTACAGACGCCAGCAGGGGGCGCCAGAGGACAGAGCAGAGCAGTGAGGCGGTGCAGCTGCAGCAGGAGGGAGCATGCGGCCGTGGGGATGGTTTGTGGCATCACCAGGGTAACGCCTGTGGAGGTACCGACCTGGTGCCGTACTGAGGAGAGCGCACACACACCGCTGACATCGCCCGCAGCATCGCCGCCGTGTAGCCGTCGCCCTGCAACTCCTGGACGGGGTCGGGAACGTTACTGTAGGGTCAACCGACAGTTGTATATGTTAGTGGGCATCAAACGTGCTTCTACTGCCCCCTGCTGGGCCTGAGAATGTTGACGACAGACCAAATCATTCATCATTCCAGGCAGAAATGAGACATGTGCCACCCACTGCTCCTCGTTGTTGAGGACATTGAGGAGCTCCTGCACCAGGCTTTGGGGGGTGAGTGCCGCGTTGTTGATCACGCTGTTGAAGTGGCGTTTGCCCTCCTGCAGCTTCCTCCACGGCGTGTCCAGCAGTGAGTTACTCAAACCGTAGATACCTGCTGAATCAGAAACGTGGGCGTGTGTGTATGCATGTACGCACACAAACCCACACACACACACACACACACACAAACCGATCATTTTCATAGATTAACTCAGAGGCCGCAGCGATGCTGCAGCCTGAAACGAGAGCCGCGTGGTTTCTACAGCAACAGTGCGGATGCAGACCTGGTTTCAGATGGATGGGCTCCGCGCCGCCTCTGTTTCCATAGTAACACACAACGTCCTGTTTGGCTCTACTGAGGACGCAAGGACAAGAAGGAGGGGAGATAGTGATGAGGGTGGAGGCTCCGCCCACAAATCTGCAACATGCTCTGGCAAAAGCAGAGCAGCGTTACCGCCAGTTAGCGTTAACACCAAATACGATTGCTTTCCATCGCGGGGGAGTCACAGGCGCGTCTACCACTTCGTGCCCTGCGCCGTCTCGTGTTCGGAGGATTTCAGATACCCTGTGAAGATCCGTTGCACACCTGAACTCGGCCGTGAGCAGGTTGAAGCCGTTGTACTGGTGGCTCTCGGTGGACACCTTTTTCAGGTAAGCATAGCTGTCCAGGTCCCTATCCATCAGGTAGTGGGACACCAGGAACCCTGCAAGGAGGAGCACGACATCAGACCTCCACCAGCATCTGAGCTAAATTGGATGGAGAAACCTCAGCTCTATCTCAATGAGAGGTAAAAAAAAAAAGATAAAAAGGCCCAGCAAAAAGGCTGAATATCCGCAGCATGCAGCTGGAGAGACGCCGAGGCTAGTGGAGGACGTCAGTCTGGCTGATCAGTCCTGCTATATCTTCTCATTGGGGACATGAGCAAACTTTAGGGAACTAGGGGGAACGCAGCCTCGCCAGCCTGGAGGCCACCACTCAGGGGGGACTCACCTCGGCCGTGGGCGTCGGGGTTGGTCCGTGCCTCCATGTAGTTGGTGATGGCCGCCAGCTTTCCTCTCCTGGAGATCCCCAGCCACGACCCGCCCTCCTTCCCAAACTCTTGATCCAGACCTGGAACCAGAGCAGACGCACGTCAGTCCCACAGCACACACACACACAGATTGGATGGATCATGTCGGATGTGGCAGAAACACACACACACACGCACGCACGCACGCACGCACGCACGCACGCACGCACGCACGCACACACGCACGCACACACACCTGCCACATATTAAGACACCAGATCGTCTCAGTTTCCCTAAGACAAGAGTCTGCTGAGCCTCCTGGTGATGGACGCGTCTGGCTCCTCTTACAATGCTGTGTTTGTTCGTCCGTGTGTGTGTGTGGGTGAGTGTGCCTTCGTGTGTCCCTAATGGCCGACTTCTTGTCTGCATTTGAGGCTCGGCCATTTGTTGCTGTCACCTCGCCATCACTTCAGGCCACGCTGAGCAGACGGACAAGCACTTGGTCCTCTGGCAGGAAGATAGCATGATCGATTTCCTGCTCGGCGGTGCCTCAACATCACTCATCTTAACACAGTTAGCAGCGGTGGTGGTGGCCGGCGAGGGAGCGGGGCCAGCAAAGAGGGCCAGGGCGAACCTTCATTGTGACACCGCAGCATAACAAACACTCGTGTTGTTGGTTGTGCACGCGTGCTGTTTGTGATGGCACAATGACTCTGAATGAATTTGTGATTTCATGCAGCAGAGACATGGCAGACGGCGGCACAGTGGCGACATGTGTTATTCCTGTGCGAGTGGTTCTCACCACTGAGGATCTCATTGTTGTTGCCCCAGAAGTCGGCAGCTTTGGACGGCCTGTGGTAGGTCTCATCGCGGTTGGCGGCCAGGATCAGTCTGAGACGGAGAAAACATACCCTGACACACACACTGTGGGGGATTACAGTAAGCTGGAGGTGTCTTCACACACAAGTCCCGCCCACAGACAAGCAATGCCAGGAGTCTCCACACAGCCAATCAAAGCTCGAGAGACCTCAAACATTGGGCCACTCTGATCTCTGACCCCTTGGAGGAGGGGTCAGATCCCTCCCCTCTCTCTCAGCCCAGCTCTCTGTCTCCACCTGTAGGCGTTTTTGGAGGCCGGCCGAGGGTCAAACTTGAAGAATATGATGCACATGGGTGTGGGTGTGGTCAGCAATGGTCTGAGTTCTCCTTCACACAGCGGCCATCACCTGACAAGAAAACACGATGATTCGACAATAAAGCCTCAGGGAGTGAGTGTGAGTGTGTGAGGTCTCTGCCTGTGTGTGCTATGTCTGTGTGGTGTGCATGTGCGTGCAAGAGAGTATCAAACAGCTGTAGAGGCCTCGATGTCAAGGTGTTGTTGTGTGACATCAGCAGGATGACGTCGCGTCTCAGTGACGTTAGAGGTCGAGTCGTCGCAGCGACGCGTGTGTGACTGTGTTGACATGATGTCAGTGTCAATGGCCGCCGTGAGGACCGCAAAGTGAGTGACGACAGACGAGTTTAGGGTGGGGGGTCTGAGGAAGCTCCACGGACGACAACAACAACTTACAAAAAAAGGTTGTTGATATGCTGAAAGTTAGCTGTTAGTTTAGCTAGTAATATCCTCCTGTGTGTGTGTGTGTGTGTGTGTGTGTGTGTGTGTGTGTGTGTGTGTGTGTGTCATCGGTGCTGCCATAATCACTTTGGCCCACGCTCAGCAGCTCC
>OMPJ01044965.1:0-16893 GCA_900312935.1 Carapus acus
TAAGATCACCCGTTTGGGAGCACTTTGGTTTCCCAGTGAAAACCTGCGACGGAAAAAAACAAGTGGATAAAACGAAGGTGGTATGTCGTCATTGTTTTACTAGGTCGGCTATGTTTCGTGCAACACTTCAAACATGCTCACTCACCTGAGACGGCACCACCCAAGTGCTAAGATACCGGGACAAGAAAGAAAGCCCCCGTAGCGCAAACGCCACTGTTATCTGCGTTCAAGCATCCTTTCAATCACAATTCCGATCGGGCAACTGATTTTTCTTGGCAAAAAATATGAAGATTGAGTAAAATGGAATACTGTAACACTAGAATTCTGGAGCTGAGTGCTGCACTTGTGGATTTTTTTGTTTAGTGTTTGAAAGAAATTTATTATTTTCAATTTTAATATTTTAATTTGTAACATTGATAACCATTTGAGGATATTTAATTAACTTAATGGTACCAAGCAGCACTTTGAATTTATTTACGATTTCTGCTTGTATATTGACAAGTTTTGGTTAAATAAACAACACGCTGTGGAAGAAAATGGTTTTGCATTTTGTTCCCATACTGTACCGAAAATGTACCGAACCTTGACCCCCCTGTACCGAGTACGTACCGAACCGTGATTTTTTCATACCGTTACACCCCTACTTACTTGAGTGCATTACAATAGAAATTTGTTGAGAAAAGATGAAGAATATTAGTTGTATCTATAGATCTCTGGGATCGAATATTGAAGAATTCAGAGACTGGATGGAACGCATGTTCACAAAGGCAACAACACAGAAGATACTGTACATATGTGGTGACTTTAACATTGACCTCTTGAATCCAAAAATTGTCCTATAAAACAATACAGGAAAAAACACAAACATACAAATAGTCTGTGGGTCACTAAGGGGCTAGAGAGGGCTTGTAAAATGAAACAGAGACTATACAGACAATTTATAAAGCACAGAACTATAGAGGCAGAGGAAAAATATAAGAAAGATAAAAATAAACTAACTAACATTATGAGGATATGTAAGAAAGAATATTATAATAAATTATTGGATAATAATAAGAATAATATCAAGGGTATATGGAATGTTCTTAATGGCATGGTGAGAAAAGAATCCAAAATTACGAATTACCTGGAATACTTCACTGAAAATGACAAGACCATTAATAATATGGAAGACGTGGTGAATGGTTTTAACAGATTCTTTGTAAATGTGGGACCAGAATTACCTGCAAAAATAAGGGAACCAGCAACAACAGAATGTGGTGGTGTGGAAGATGTGTGGGACAGAAATCCAAGTACAAATTTTCTAAAAGCAGTTGATGAAAAACAAATTATTGAAATAGTAAGAAATTGCAAAAACAAAACCTCTACAGACTGGAACGATATCGATATGACCACAGTGAAGACGGTTATTGAAGGAATTGCAAAACCACTAACACACATCTGCAACTTCTCTTTTTAACCGATCACCACCTGGTGGTGAGCTGGATCCGCCTGCGGGGGAGGAAGCCAGACAGATGCGGCAAGCCCAAATGTATTGTGAGGGTCTGCTGGGAAAGTCTGGCAGAGCCCTCCGTCAGAGACGTCTTCAGCTCCCACCGGTGGGAGAACTTCAAACAGACCCCGAGGGAGGCTGGGGACATAGAGTCCGATTAGACCATGTTTTCCACCTTCATTGTTGAAGCAGCGGTCCAAAGCTGTGGCCGTAAGGTGCCTGTCGTGGTGGCAATACCCAAACCCGGTGGTGGACACAGGAAATAAGGGATGCCGTCATGCTGAAGACGGATGCCTACCAGGCTCACCTGGCCTGTGGGTCTCCTGAGGCAGCTGACAGGTACCGGCAGGCCACGCGTGCAGCAGCCTGGGCTGTCGCGGAAGCAAACACACGGGCCTGGGCGGAGTTCGGAGAGGCCATGGAGAAGGACTATCAGTTGGCCTCAAGAAGGTTCTGGCAAACCGTCGGGCACCTCAGGAAGGGAAAGTAGTGCCTGACCAACACTGTTTACAGTGTAGGCGGGGAGCTGCTGACCTCAACAGAGGATGTGGTCGGGCGGTGGCAGGTATACTTCGAGGATCTCCTCAATCCCACTGGCATGTCTTCCACAGAGGAGGCAGAGGATGGGGACTTACAGGTGGATTCATTCATCACTCAAGCTGAAGTCACCGTGGTGGTTAGAAAGCTCCATGGTGGCAAGGCACCAGGGCTGGACGAGATCCGCCCCAAGTATCTCAAGTTTCTGGATGTTGTAGGGTTGTCATGGCTGACACGCCTCTGCAACATTACATGGCAGTCGGAAACAGAGCCCCCACGCTGGCAGACTGTGGTGGTGGTCCCTCTATTTAAGAAGGGGGACTGGACTACAGAGGGATCACACTCCTCAGCCTCCCCATTAAAGTCTATTCCAGGGCGCTGGAGAGGAGAATCCAGCCGATTGTCGAACCTGAGATCCAAGAGGAACAATGTGCCTTAGCATCCAACCAAAGCTCTTCGATACGAAAGCGCCGGGTTATTGGTGATCCTCAAAATCAGTAAGAGTAGAAAAGGGGGCAGGGCCTTTAGCTATCAGGCTCCTGTCCTGCGGAACCATCTTCCAGCTTCAGTCTGGGGGGCGGATGCCCTCACTGCTTTTAGGACTGGGCTGAAAACTTTCCTTTTCGATAAAGCCAATTGTTTGACAAAACTATGAGACTAGAAACAGATGACACACTGAGTTCTCCTCTCCCCCTCTTCCTCATCTTCAATCTCCTCTCCCTCTCCGCCTCACTTGCACCCATCCACCCTTTCCTAAATTCTTGTTCTGGTAAATGCATGTTACTAACTGGGCCTCTTCCCCAAAGTGTTGTCTTGTGCTTTATTACCCCTTTAGCCGGCAAGTACAACACCACCAGTGATGACGGACCTCCGAACATCTGGGTCCTGCTCCTGCTGCTGCTGTGCATCCCTACACTTGTGCATCCCTACACCTGTGTCTGTCTCTCTCTGCCTCTCTATCTCTCTCTCCTTCCCTCTCCTTCCCCTCTTCCCAACCGAACCGGCCAGGGAAGTTGACCACCCACCTGTAGCCTGGCTTTCCCGAGGTTTCTTCCCTTGAGGGGAGGTTTCTCCTCGCCATTGTCGCTAAAGGGGGATGTGTTGGGTGTCTGTGTGTCCATCCCATAGCCCCTAAATGTTTACATGCTGAGGAGCACTACCTGCTCCATCCTGTGAAGTGCTTTGAGATAACTCCTGTTATGATTTGGCGCTATAAAAATTGAATTGAATAGAATTGAATTGAATAGAAGAATACTGAGGGTAGAACTGAATGGAACATTGACCGACGGATCGGTGCAGCGGTGACAGTGATGTAGTCGATGCACCGGTCCATCATAGTGAGGAAGTAGCTGAGCTGGAAGGCAAAGCTCTCTATTTACCGGTCGATCTACGTCCCTACCCTCACCTATGGTCTTGAACCTCTGGTCATGACCGAAAGGACAAGATCTCTGATACATGCAGCCGAAATAAGTTTCCTCCATTGGGTGGCGGGGCGCACCCTACGAGATCGGATGAGGAGTTCTGTTTCCCAGGAGGAGCTCAAAGGCTCCCCATAGAGAGGAGCCAGTTGAGGTGGCTAGGGCATCTTTTCCGTATGCCGCCTGGACACCTTCCCAGGGAGGTGTTCCGGACATGTGCCACTGGGAGACCTCCTGGAAGACCAATGACATGCTGGGGGGAATATGTCTCCCAGCTGGCCTAGGAACGCCTTGGGGTCCTCCCGGTGGAAATGGAGAAATGGAGGAGGTGTTCGGGTAGAGAGAAGTCTGGGCTTCCCTTTTGAGACTGCTGCCCCCCCGACCCGGCCCTGGATAAGCGTCAGAAGACGGATGGATGGATGGATGCCTCAAGTTGACATTGACATTTTGGACACTTTCCATATTCCAAAAATTGACAGGTTGTTAATGCAGTGATTACATACTTTTTGAATATGATAATGCATCTTGCTAGGGCAAAAACTGGGACAACCTTCCTCCCCGGCCTGCAAATTCCATGGTCTGGCTCTCAGTTCAACTGTCCTCCCTGGCCTGCAAATACCATGGTCTGGCTCTCAGTTCAACTGTTTTCCCTGGCCTGCGAATACCATGGTCTGGCTCTCAGTTCAAGTGAAAATCTGTGATGGGAACTTGAGACATTGGTCCATGACAAGGGTTTGGGCTGGGTTTAGGTTTAGCATTGTTGATCTGACAAATGCAATCAGAGAAAGTTGGAGCCAGGTTGATAAAGAGTATTGTTTTTCACTCGTTGGGTCCATGCTACCAGAAATGGTGCAACAAAGTACTAGTTGAGTTTTGTGGTGTTTTTTGTTTTGTTTTGTTTTTCATGGTTCCATACCTAATTCCTCAGAATCGAATAAATTAAGACATGACCAACATGACCAACAAACCCCTGGCCTGAGCCCCTGCCCCCTGAAAAGCTAAATAAATTCTAAACCTCGTTTTGAACGGTGCCCTGCAGCTCCATACCCTCCACCTTCTTCTCCTCCTTGCCCCCTTTGCTATCACAGAGGAGGAGGTCAAGAGGGCCTTTAGGAAGGTTAAGAGAGGAAAAGCTGCAGGGTCGGGTGGAGTGAGCCCAGCCACATTGTTTCACTGCGCAGATCAGATTGCCCCACCATTCACTAAACTATTCAACTCCTTATTATTATGTATTCTTCCTGTCTGTGCCAATGATTCAATCATCATCCCTGTGCCAAAGTCCAACAACACTTCCTTCCTCAATGAATACAGCCCTATCATCCTCACATACGTAGATCATGATGAAAACTTTTGAACGCATTGTTCTCTCCCATCATAATGATCTCATCTACCACCTACTGGACATCACCTAATTTGCATACCGCTCCAAAAGATCTGTGGAGGATGCAATTTACCTGGCCCTTCACACCCGCCCCCTCGTCATGGATTTTAGTTCTGCCTTCAATAACAAAGATCCCGCCAAGCTCTTCAACAAAAGGCTGGACATGAACATTCACCCCTCCCTCTGTCACCTCATCAGGAGTTTCCTACAGCAGAGGCGTCAGGGGTTCAGGACGGGAAGGCTCATGTCCAGCCCTCTGACCCACAGCACTGGTGTCCCCCAGAGCTGTGTCCTCTGCCCATGGTTTTGTCCAAATACACCAAACTCCTTCCATCCCACCGCAAGTCATTCTCATTTATAAGTGTGCCGATGATACAACCATGATTGGACTCATCATCAATAACAATGAAACTCACTACAGGGAACAGGTGGCCCATGCTGTAACTTGGTGACAGGACAATAACTTACAACTCAACACATCCAAAATTCAAGAGCTTATCAAACTTCAGACACAACTCTCCCCCCTAAATCACCCCTCCTCATCTCTGGACAAACTATCTCAGTCACGGACTAATATACTGTAAGTTCCTGGACACACATATCAGCAAACCAAACAAATTGGTCAATAACACAAATCACTCAGTAAAAAATGCCAACCAAACACTTTTCCTCCTTGGCTAACTGAAGAATCAAAAAGTGAAACGCAATCTCCTCCTCTAGTTCTACATAACTGTCATCGAAATCATCCATTACAGTTTGGTACAGCAGTCTGGACATTCAATCACGCAACAAACTCCAACGCATCATTAAAAAAAAAATCTCTCATAGTAAAGACCCTCCTTCCATCAGTTGACTCACTCTACCATAAATGCACAAAAACAATCGCACTCAAGATAATCTCCGATCCATCACACCCAGCCTTCAACTGGCGTCTAGGTCCATATCAACAAAAACAACATGTTTCAAAAAAAAGCTTCTTTCCCACACCCATGAGGTTACTGAACTCCACTCACCTCAAAACCATGTCTATGTTAAATGTATGTAAATGTAAATGTAAGTCTATTTATAAATGTCTGAGATGTTGTTGTGTTGACTGTTAAATGTCTAATTTGATTGCTGCTGTTAAATGTCTGTTAAATGTCTAATTTGATAGCTGTTGTTGTTGTTTGACGTCTGTTACTGTAAATCCCGGACTACAGAGCGCACCTGATTAATAGCCGCACGCTCTAATTTTAGAGAGAAAATCAATTTTGTACTTACACAAGCCGCACCAGATTTTAAGCCGCAGGTATCTAACGTTGTATGAGATATTTACACAGAAAGATATTACATGTGAGGATTTTTTTTAACGTTTTATTTAATATGTACGGCAAAACTAACAAATGCGTCACATATTACGAAGGCTTTTTTGAAACAGTATCTGTAACACATCAACCGAACTTTTAAATGTATCTATGTGTCGGTAACACGCAAATTACGTACTAAAACCATCAAAGTCCTCTTCTTCAGTGTCCGAATCGAACAGCTTTAGGATATTGTCACTCACTTTAGTCTCCTCTATGTCGCTCTCACTCGAGCACTGGTGGTCCTCTTCAGCACGCATGGGCACCGCCCCATCTGCATTTATTATTTATTTTAATTATTATTTACTATTACTGCTATTTTCTATTTCACCATTAATTTATTTACAATTGTTGATCTGTATACTGATTAATGTAACAGAGGGAATGTGTGTGTTAATGTGAGGCAGAGGATGGAATTTAGTGCAGGCACTGTGGGCAGCCAGGAGTCCAGGTAGGGGTCCTAAAGGGTCAGGAAGGCGTGTATGTGCTCTAGTAAACAGACCGCTGTAGCGAGTGACCACGTTATTTACCGTTCATGTATTCCTGTGTTGTCAGGTGAGCAAGTTCGTACATTACAGTCCAGCACAAAGAGTGTGTCACCTCATATTTTCACAGTGATAGGAGTTGCATACAACATACCAGCTGAGTAAAATGTGTGAATGTGGTGATAGAATGTGTGAGAATGTTCAAGTTAAGAGTGTGTGTGTTATTAAACAGAGCACTGCAGCGAGTGACCACGTTAACCGTTCCTGTAGTCCTGTGTTGTCAGATTAAAGAAAAGACACAAACTTCATGCACGCCTGGGTGTCCTGTTTTGTCCAAGTGTGCGACATTAGCGAGTCTTTCACCGTAGTTGGGAGAGTCACCATCGATTCATTTATGCCAAAATGACGTGCAGCAGCTCAATTTCCTTCTTCAATCGAAGAAGCATGTCTGTGATCTGTTTTTTTAAAAATTCAGACTAGTGAATGAACACTATCCAAGACAGGTTATTCTTTAATCTCTTGCCAAGGGCTGTACTAATTCACCCCCAAAAAGCGTACCGCCAGTTTGGGGGCGATGCCATAAAAACTGTATAAATCACCTTCACAAAATTTAAAAGATTGTGTATTTGAGTGTGCACATTCTTCTACTGCTATCTGGTATATCTGTGAGAGGAGCGTAGTGCTTAAGATTGAAAGGAGTACTATGAGGTGAATTCTGAGAATTGTTTGAAAAACAACATGGCAGCACAACGTGCACAAATGTGTGTACTTTGTGTACAAAATCTAACAACTACAAAGAGAGATGGACTTACTTTCCACAGCGTGCACTGCAGAAAGAGGAGAGAAGGGTCACTGTAGCAAGGCAGCTTGAAAAAATGTTAATGCTCAAGAAAATGAGTGTGTGTGTGTGTGTGAGAGAGAGAGAGAGAGAGAGAGAGAGAGAGAGAGAGAGAGAGAGAGAGAGAGAGAGAGAGAGAGAGAGAGAGAGAGAGAGAGAAGAGAAAGAGAGAGAGAGGAATGTTCTGTAAAATTATTTTTTCTTTTCTTTTAAAATCTATCCATCTATCTATCAATCTATCAATTAATCATTCACTCACTCTATCCATCCATCCATCCCCACTTGCTTTACAATCACGGACCATTCTTCCTCTACATTGAATGGAAAACCAGTGTGATCTTGACATTGCGGAGTCCTCTAAATTGAAGCACTGGGAGAGATTCTTTCATTAAATTACACTTCTGTGCAATTACACAACATAACACGTATAATGCAACTGTTTCCTAATCTAATGAACACCTACATGAAATAGGAGATGTGTTAGGCGGACCAAAAGCAAGTACATACAACAAGCAGGCAAAAAACACAGCACAGAAAAACTTGGAAAAATTGACTCACAGCTTTACTGGATAACATTTGTATTTGCTAAGTATGTGTGACATTGACAGTCATTCAAGACCTTGCATTTGTTTATGTGCTTTATAGGGAATTAATTGAGTGAACATCACACACCTGGGAAATTTCCAATTCAGAACTGGAGGAGGACTTACCGTGAACATGTGATTGCTGGAAACTTTTCCCAGGAGCAAAATGGAAGTTTCCTGCCACCTGAAGAAGGGATACCAAGTTATTATTTTTGGCGTTTGGTGGGTGGGTACACCAAAGGTAAAAGAAAATGATTGCCATTTCACAATTTTCACGAGTTTTATACGTGATTTAAGGGGAGAAGTTTACTCTTGTGCCTGTGCAGCTACATCATATATTTTCCTATCTCTTCCCACTGAGAATATTTGCCTCTAGTGATCTGTGCCATTTGTGCAAGAAGAGGGCATTTTTCTCTTTTCAGTTGAGGTTCGCCACCAAGGATGCTTTCCAAGCCTATTATTTGGACATGCTTGGACATACTTTGACATCTTTTTACAGAAATTTTGTTAAGTCTTATTCTCTGCAAATCTGTCAGGTTTCGTCCCTTTTCAAGATTTCGTCCCTTTTCAAGATGTACTACTTGAAAATGTGACTTTCTTCACAATCCCCTTGCCTGTGCTGTTTCAGATATGAGGCCCTCTGTTTGACCATTCCATTCCATAGTTGTAAGGCATGACTATTTCCTTCTGGTGAAATAGTGGATTAAAGTGAACATCTAGATCAGGGGTCATTAAACATTTTGAAGCTGAAAGCTACTGCCTGGGTACTTCTGAAATAACAAATTTGCAGTTTGCCTTCAGTCATACATCTTCAGTAATGATTAATGATACTCATCTATGTGAAGACAGTGATCACGTTAATGATTTCTCTAGATAATTATCAACAATGACAACAAGGTATGGAACAGACATCAATAATCACCATTTAATTTCTATTAATCTTAGTAACTGTTGAATTTTCAGATGATCACTTGCATACCACATTCAGTAGGAAAAATTTCACAATTCCAATAGCCACTGACAAATCTTTTTAACAAATCATGAACTATTGTGCACTACGTTTCAAAAAGTTATCAATTATGTAACGTATAAGAAAATCAACTCACATATCTTTAAATAAATATTGTCACATTGTGAACTAATGACCAAATCCTTCCTCTCTCAAAATCAGAAAATGTGTGGCTCTAGATCAGTGGTTCTTAACCTGGGTTCGATCGAACCCCAGGGGTTCAATGACACAGTGTCAGGGGTTTAGCGGAGCGTGTCGTGGCCAAACTGACTCCCCCAACCTCCTTCCTGTTGACAACTTTCGGTTGAGCGAAAATATTGTCGCTAGCACCCCCCAACCTCCCGTCGACAACTTTCGGTTGAGTGTAACAAGGGTTCGGTGAAGGCGCTGATGAAATTTATTGGGTCCAGTACCCTCGTCAACAACTTTCGGTTGGCTGTAACAAGGGTTCGGTGAAGGTGCAGATTAAACTGATGGGGTTTGGTACCCCCAAAAAGGTTAAGAACAACTGCTCTAGATGAAGCTTTGATTGGTTTTTGTGACTTTTTCACCTGCCTCCTGAAAAAAGGCTGTTGCTTGTCCAAAGCTGCCTTTGGCTCACCGACTTATTCTGCCCGTAATGCCGTCACCACATTTGCTCCGCAAGTGAGACACACGCAGGTTTCTTTCAGTCGTAAAAAAAGAATTCCTTCTCCCATTCGTTGTGAAACCGATAAATTTTCTTTATTTTTTTCTGCCATGTTTTTGGGGTAATAAACTGCATTTAGCGCCAATCCATCATTGCTGCGCCCGCTAATTTAAGTCTCCACTTGCACTGAAGTTTTGTCGTGGGCACAATACACATAAGAGCTCACCCAAACTCATCTAAACTTCATGTATAAAGAACATGTTTTGAGGATGTTGTCATTTCAAAATATATATGAATGTAAGTGTAATTTAAAAAAATGGCAACAGAATAAACTAAAATTTTAGACGCAGCTCACTGTGAGTTGTACTATTTTTAGAATAGACCTGCGGTCACCTCATATCGTCCTTGCACCAAGTTGATGACCCCGGATCTACAGCAGATGCTCAACTGAGGTTGTGACTATCTAAATGACTCCTATCCTCAGCTGACACCTCATTCTTCTCTTCACTGTCCTTCTCAGAGAAGTCTTTCCTTGAAGATTTTTGAAATGATTGACTGCTATTTGATTGACTGTTGCTGCTGTGAGTCCAGATTCCATTGCACCATTAGAGTTTAGAGGTCCACTTCCCACCCATTCCACAATGCCTTGGCTACATGGAGTCTGTTTCCTTGGGTAATAATTAGGGATGTCCGATATTGGCTTTTTTGACGATATCCTATATGCCGATATTGTCGAACTCTCAATTCACCGATACCGATATCGGCAGATACAGATATGTGCGCCGGTAAATGCTTCAGGAGCGCATAGGCACTATTTCAGTGTAATGGAAGCATTACTTTATTTTTATCGGTTTTTATCTGAACTGGTCTGGTGACTTTGGCCTTTGGACTTTATGCTGACATTACCATAACAGTAGTGTGGTCAGAACCACCCAGGTGGGCGAGGGGTGAAGCCTTGTATGCTCCTCGCTGGTTGTTTTTACCTCATGCAAGAAAGTCAATGTGCTGGTGTAGCTATGGACACACTCACTTAATGTTTGCATGATTGAAATCGCCAGCCACGATGAGGAACCCATCTGGATGGGCTGTTTGTTGCTCACTGACTGGCGTTAATCAGTTCCCACAGTGGCCCGTCTCTGTCCTTGTTGTTTGAGGTTGGGGGGATGTAAACAGTGACTAGCAGTATGGCTGTGAATTCCCTCGGTAGATGGAAAGGCCAATACTTAGGTAACATAAACTCCACCAGAGCTGAGCAGTGCTTTGGTACTACTACAGTGTCTTGACACCAGGCATCTTTGATGTAAATACAGAGTCCGCTGAACACATACACCACAAATGACAGGGTAAAAATCATGTAAGCACTGCATTATCGGGAGAGAGACTGGCTGGGTCCACACGCATGCAGACGATGGAGACGGCAAATGGAGAGGAAGCAAGGGCAGGGATGCAGGGGCCGGCACACTAGCAAGGTCACAGACTCACATGGCTATGCTAGTGCTAGCGAGGCTACAGAGGCAGCCTTCTAAACCACCTCTCCCCAACATCTTCCTCACGAATGCCAGATCCTTGGTTGATGAACTGAGGCCGTAGCCAGATTCTGCTGCTTTCCCTTTTATACCCCTTGTACTCTCCCCGTAACTCAGCACCTTAATTTCATTACACAATGTGAATTTTTGTAATGACAATAAAGATTCCTGATCGTGTTTCCCATCTTGTGTGGCTGATCGTTGAACAGCCAAGTGCAGTAAACCCCCAGTTATCCATGGTTCCACATTCGCAAACTCAAGTTTCTGCAAAAAAGTCCAAAATTCTCAAAAAGCGATAATTTCAGCCATCCACAATAGCCGACAGCCGAGACTGAACACTGCAATACTATGGCTCCTCATTTGTGGTCTTGTGATATCTGGATCACGTATTCGGTTTGCTCACTATACGGTACTGTGTTCAGTTGTTACTGTGGTGTCTATCAATTTGCGTGGTTCCCCCTGTGTGTATTTCACAATGCCACTGAAACATACAGCATATGCATAGACTGTTTAAAATGCTACTTTGTGTGGCAGTTAAGTCGTGACTCTCGAAAAAATGTATGGGATGTGCTTGGTATGTTAAAAAAAGAGGGGCAGAAAAAAAACATTGCTTGTCAGTTTGTTGTCAATGAAAGTAAAATTCGATCAATTCATAGTTGTGAAAAAGCTATTAGACAAAGTGTGGAGGAGGTGTAAACTTCCATTCACACCCCTCGCTGATGAAAAGGTTCCTGACCCCTGAGTTAGGGAGTCATTTTAAGGGTTCTTCTTTGCACTTTTTTTGTCATTTCCCACATCCACAGAAGGTCGCTTGACGGATCCCTACCTGATGGAGTTTATTATAACAGCGATGAGACTGACTCAGATGACGACGAGAGAGAACCTCACACAATTATCTGAGAACGTGCTTGATGAACATACTTAATGCAGGAATCACCCTATTGTACATCTCGGACACTAATGATGAAGAATTTGATATATTTGTGAAAGACAAAGGATTTGAACTTTGAGTGTATTTTTCTGCATTGGTTAAGATTGCATTTGTTTCCACCTCAGAAACATCTCCAGACTCCGGCCATCTCTCTCTCTGGCTCTGCCACTAAAACCCTTGTAACGCCATCCTCCAAGGGGCCACCAATAAAATATTGGAGAGGCCTCATCATGTGCAAAACTCTGCGGCCAGAGTTCTCACCCGCACCAAACTTTGGGAGCATATCACTCCTACTCCTAAATTGAAAGTATCTGGGTTATTGTGAATGAGTTGAATAAAGCTCGACTTACCTGCCTGTTTTGTTTCGCTTTAGTTTGTTTCATAATATGCCTTAAAACCCAGTGCACCTTCTGTATGAAAATAGACATGTTCACTGGCACTACTCTTACAATGCGGTGCGCCTAATGATCTGCAAAATACGGTACTATAACTTGCCTTTCAAGATGGAATGTCTGAGCTTGGTCTTGGATTTTGTAAAATAAATTTCCTCAAAAAATGTAAATTATGGCCAGGTGGAACTTCATATGATTTTTTTTGATTCATTCTTCTGCATTTTCTGGCTGGTGCGACTTCTACTCAGGGGAACTGATAGTCCGGAAAAAATGGATATTGCTATAGAGATGAATGCGAATGACTTTGCCAGAGGACCTTCTTGGTCTTACCGCTTCATGGCTGGAGCAACTTATAGTCTGGAAAATACAGTATATTCATTTTCTGTGTGTGTGTGTATGTGTGTGTGTGTGTGTGTGTGTTTATCATTTTTTCTGTGGATACATTTGTTTGACTTGGTCAAACATTTTTCAAATACCTCACCAGTCAAACAAGTATAGGCACCCCTGCTCTCGATTCCTCAGGGCATTATGAGGAAAATATTTTTAAAAAGCTACAAAAAGCTGCAGGGAAGTTGATTTATTTCATTTAAGAATTGTGACCACAGTGTTTAGATTACCTTCATCCAAATTACAGAACAACATCGTACCCAGGCAATTTGTCGTTGCCAAATATTTACCACTTCTTTTTTCTGACGAGCAAAACATTGGGATAAGACATAGTTTCGGCAGAAATGTTACCTTGTTGACCTCTAAGACACCAAAAACTTGACAGCCTTCATTTTTTTGTTCCTGCATCTTCTGTGTGAAACCCTCTCTTCTACACTGTTCAATGGTGTCCGCACTCTTGAATGCCCAGCCACGTCGCCGATAGGCCTCCCGCACATCATCACAGGAATTACAACACCTGTAGCAGTAGAAAAGAAAGAAAAACACTTGTATGAAGTCAACATCGATTGCGGCAGCTACTTGCGACCCATCTCAGAAGAGATTGATTACATGGAGGAAAGTAACAAGCAATGAAAAAAGAAAATAGTCCTCTCCATAAATTTCATTGTTTATTGGTAAACAACAAATTTGTGCAGTACTGCAACAGATTGGAATGGTTGTTGACTTTCAAACTGTCACTGTCATGAGAGTTTGGAATTTGAGGCATTCATTTGACTTTATTGGTCAAAGAACTTATGCTGTCTCTGATCCCTCATCATGTGCAGTTGTGTGTATTTCAAAACTGTACAGACTGGAAGTTGTGTTGACAGTCATCAGCTTAAACTGCACTCTACATTGTTGAGAAGGCCTTGAGATATTTGGGGTATGCAGTGTGGCTGGTCTTTTGGAAATGTCTTGTCTCCAAAACTGGAAATTCCGAAAAACAGCAGCGCAATCTTCTGAAATTAGCTGGTTGTTTGAGATAGTTGTGTAAAATAGTCTGGGTCAAATTGCTCATGAAAAGGCAAGAAATAAAAAAAAGCAATGCGTATGACCATTCTGCTGGAAAAGTTCTTTGTTTTGTGTTCTCTATGCATATTATCGAGTGATTTTCCATGATTTATATATATTGTCACATATTGAGTAACTTTCCATGATTGTCATATATTGTCACATACTGTAGGTCATTAAGTGTGAAAGACCTTCAATCATTAGAATACTTTGCACACACATAGCCTTGTTTAGCTTTGCAAACCATCACTACACCTAGATAAGATGCCCGATGTCTCCTGGGTCATGAAGCCCCAGACTGAATGCGCCGAACACCTTGTCAACACGAATTGCTTTCTGCTTCATCATGAAAACAATGTAACCCTGATGATTGTAACAATAAAACAAGGGAGGGCGTACGAAGGGCTCAGAGAGCGTTGTGAACGGACTGTAACTGAGTGCTTGCCTCCGTGCTTTCTCTCCTCGCAAGTAAAAGGAACACTACCTGTTGTGTCATTCTTGTTGATTGGGGTTTGACCCTAACATTACTTGGTCCTTCGAGCCGGATGCCAAGATACCTGAGGACAGACTAGCTGCCAGGCCTGGAACCTGCGAAGACCGTAAAGGTAAAGTAAAAGTGTCCCTATCTGATCCCATTGGTGGATCTGAGGATAGGTGGTTTTCCCTATCTGATCCCAGAGCGGGATCTGAGGATAGGTGGTTGGTGCTGCGCAGCTGGGTCGATTAAACCTTGAGCGGCCGTGAGCTCTAAAATTTCCGGTTGTTTTCTGACCGTGCTTGCTTGTCTACGGAAAGGAGCAAAATAGAAAAGGGAGAGATGGGGAACTGTTGTAGTTGTTGTGGTTGTTGTCAAGGGCAAGGATGTGCCGAGAGATCAAGTTGTAAAGATTACAAATATATTGAACTTAAATACGGGCCCGAAGCAGTTGCATATTTGAAACACTGGGAAAGAGAACATGAATTTCATGGGGAACTGACTATACAGTTGACAAAACAACTAAAAAAAATTATTAACAGACCGGTGAAAAGAAAAAAATTAAGTGGGAGAGCTACAAATGGTGGAGAAGTGCATTAGAGAGGAAAAAAATTAAAAGGGGAATTGAACAAGCCAAAGCAGATGTTTGCTATCATCGGAAAAAGAAAATGAGACACCTGAAATTACTCCACAGCCACCATCATTTCAGGCTCCTCCGGTTCCGGAACCACTCGCGCATGCGCAATTGTTGTAACCCACACTATTAAGCCATTAAAAACAATTCATGTATTGTTTGCTGATGATGTGTGTGTGAAGATATGTACTCTGCGGGCGATGGCAGATTCCAACAGGAGAAAAAATAATAATAATAAGGGAAATTGATACCACTTCTTGTTGTTGTAATGTCGGGAAATCTAAACTATGTTGTACTTTTTCTTTAATTCAGGAATCGAAAAATTGTGAAAAGTCAATGTGACCCGAGGAGAAAGCGGCCCAAAATGCTGTTTTGTGTTGTTTGTGTTAGTGTCGCCGCAAATAGTAATGGCTGCCAGATTAACCTATTTGTTTTCTTCATTTCATCCTGTCAGACAAAAGATGTCCTTTTGTTGTCTTGTTGTTGTTGTCCATATATGATGATCTAGTTTTCCCTAATTGAAATCGACAAGTTAAACTGATTTTTTTGTTTGACTGGCACATTCGCCAAAACATTATTTTTTACACGGTGATGCTTTTAAGTTTTAGTTGATCAGATAATCGTTGAGATCCAGTCTTACAGTGTCAGTTCTCTCAGGGCACAGAGCTCATTGCCAGGTGTGTGCATCATCGATTTAAACTTAAATATCTTTTTTGTTACTCGCAGTGTTGGTCCTCTGAGAAGCACCTGAAACACTTGCCCCCCGCGTTCTCGAAGTTCTCAACTCTTCACACAGTTGTGAGGCACTGGTTCAATCCGATCATTTTGCAATGCCAACATGTTACTGATATTTGTGAATTGTCTTTATTTTGTTGCAGTTCTCTGTGAGACTAAACAGCCTTCATTTTTTGCACCTCAAATGCATGAACATGAACCATTGTGTGCCAGTCAGACATGTGCTCTTCTTTCTTTTCAAATGTTACAGCAGCAGTGTTTTGTATGCCTAAGTTACGTGTCCCTTGCTATGGAATTATTTCATTTACTTTGTATGGTATCTGATGTATATATTTTCGCCTGTATTGTGTAGTGCACTGATTTTTGTGATGGCAGCATGTTTGCTCTTTTTATTTTAGGGGACACTTATTAAGCCTGAGGAAAATTTCGTTTTAAATGTCCACAAATATCTGATCCTTTTCTTTGAAGTCTGAAATGGAGTCATGCCACCCACTTGTGTGTTGAAAAGGAATGTTTATTTGTGGTGTCACTGTGATGTCTTTTGTTTTTGTACTTTGTTGACAACCATTTGTGATGGGAATTCCGGCTCTTTTTAGAGAACCGGCTCTTGTGGCTCGGATCACTGAAAAGAGACGGCTCTTTCGGCTCCCACATGGCTCTTCAGATTTTTTGGTGCTTACATTAATTTATTAAAAACAAAAATGTAAAATTATGCGCAAAATTAATTACTTGTGTAAAAAACTTGCAGTATATCAAATGTTAGTTGTAGAAAAACACTTCTATTAATGTAAGTGAGTAAGTAGGATGTAGTGGCACGGGATGTCCAGCTGTCAGTTGTTAAACAAACTGCTGTGGCTTTGTTAACCCTCTCTTGCAGTGAAGCACGCTCTCTGTCATACAGGCCTGGGATGATTTTATGGGAGAGTGTTTTCCTGCTTGGAATTGCATACATTGGATTGAGTGCATGAATAAATCCTCTGAATCCTTTGTCATCAACAAGTGAAAATGGATGAAAGTCACATGCAATCATTTTGGCCAGTTCTTCATC
>OMPJ01044973.1:5782-21733 GCA_900312935.1 Carapus acus
GAAGAAAAGGGGACCTCATGGGCCATTGTTTATCCGAGATCTTGAAGTGGAAAGGGTGAGCAGCTTCAAATACCTGGGGGTCCATGTCAGTGATGACCTCATCTGGACACAGAACACCACACAGGTGGTGAAGAAACCTCAACAGCGGCTGTACTTCCTGAGGAGGCTGAGGAAATTCAGAATGTCACCTAAGATCCTTAGCAACTTCTACAGCTGCGTGATTGAGTCTGTCCTCACCACCTGCATCAGTTCCACAAGGTTCAAGAACTCCTTCTTTCCCACAGCCATCAGACTATTAAACAGCTGAGAACCCCCCTTCCCCCTGCCAACAGTGAAGCAGCATACAAACCTCATGAAAAGTATCCATGCTCTGCATGGAACATTAACAGTATAGTGCGTGTTTGTGCACCAGTACAGAATGTTTTCATGCCCCTTAACATTTACATAGAATGGACACAGCCCTTTCTCTGTCCCTTCAGTTACACCTGTAATGATCACTGTTGGATGATTTTGACCTGCAGGTTCCTTAAAGTGTTCTTAAGTTGAGGTTGCATTGCAACATTGTGAATACTCAGAATTTTTCTTACTTCACTGATTAGTGCCTAAATTTCTGTTGATTACTGTTGAGCCATTTTCACCCCAGGCTTTCTTGGTCCCTGATGGATGGATTCCACCTCTTTAAACTTTCATTAATGCTTAAAATACGTACATGGATATGGGCTGAGACATGCATGATTAGCTGCAACCTCAGTAAATGAGATCATAGACTGCTGTCTATGACAACATTCTTATTGTCATGAGTTGTTAGGAATTGGATGTTTTGTATTGCAAAGTTATAGACCACAAATCTGCCCCCACCTAATCTGGCTCATGCACTCCAACAGGTGGTGCAATGTACCGTATCATGTGACTCTGTGCTGGCAATAGTCTCCTCTCATTCCCTCAAAAGACTCACAACAGACAAAAAGCTCATTGATTGTGTGCATTGGACGATAGCATCTGCAGAAGAACTAGGTTCCACTGTGTGTGGATATCTGTGTTGTTCACGTTGCCACTTTCGATTAACAAGTGCCATGAGCTGTGTCCCTCCTCTGTATAGTTACAAGCAGTGCTGTGCAATGAAGCCCACTTTGCCCATTCCTTAGAGGTACAATCTCTGATCTGATTTTTGAAACATTTAACTATGTCTTCCTGCTGACATGAATGGAAGTTTTCCTTCATTTCACTCCTTGACTCCAGTCAGAAATGGGAATACATCACTCAGTTTCTGCTCTGCTCTATTGCTATATCTTTACAGAAGGCACAGTCACCAGAGCAGACATCCTTTGCCATTCATCTGCATCCTGCTCAAGAGAATCTCTCTGTCACCATAGAAACAAAGACCTTCACCCTAAAAATCTCTGACAAACTCTCCTGTGTCTTTTTGTCTTGAGACACTTTAAGTATATGCACACGTGTAGATATCTAAATACAGCAGCAACATTGAAATCTTACATGAAAATGAGACTGTGTACCTGGAATTTCATTTTCCAGCAGGAATTCATGTCTTGCTCTTGATCTGCCTTCTTTTCCATGCACACATTCACATCTTTCCTTGCACACACTTTCAGACACACAGGCAAAGAATGGTCTCCAAAGAGGAGGTTTCATATTCCATTTGTAAATCCTCTCGGTCCACTCATATAGACTGGGTAAATCCTCAGAAGAGCCACAGCAACAATGTCAGCCGTTGCTGTGGTGACTGCAGATAACAGCAGGGCAAGTGCTAAATCAAAGACAGATAAAAGGTAAGAGAGCGATGAAAGAGGGAGGGGGGAGCGAGTAGTTTCCTTGCATCCTTGTAGATATTTACATAAAGCACACACAAACACACCAACGGAGTTCCAAGCTTCTGCTTGTCTTTGCCTCTTCTCCCTCTGTGTTCATCACACATACACACTTAGCCAGACCAGCGCTGTAAACCCGCAGTGCCTCTTCCTACAGCTGATCATGATGAGACATGGGGGAGGGGCGAACTGTTGATGAATTATTCATGAGTGGGTAGTGTTGTCCCTTGAACAGACGGCATCTGAGCTTCAACTTAAGCTACATCCCGCTGAATCCTGATCCTTTCAGCTTACACACGTGTGTGGTGGTCACAACAGTGTGTGTGTGTGTGTGTGTATACTGTATACACACACACACACACACACACACACACACACACACACACACACACAGACAGACAGACAGATAAGACAGATAAGACAGATAAGACAGATAGATAGATAGATAGATAGAGATACATACATACATACAACAAATTTTTGGTTGTACAGTATTGGTTTGTTTCTAAATCATCTCCTATATGATCAGTGTGCTCCTGAGTTGTTTTGATGTGTTATCTTGGTCACCACCTCACGTGCTTATTGCGCTTGTGTGTACATATACACCTGGTATGCTCTTTGTCTCTGTATGTTCATGGCAAGTTTTACTTTTTACCTGTTGTATGTGTCAATGTTTCAGGTCTAACACCATGTTTCTCCTTCCTGTGAAAGAGTTCTTGTACTGTGTACTCCAGTCTTCTCACCTACATTAGGCCTTACCAATGGTCAGGTTGACAGTTAGGATCAATAAATATCTATGTGTACACAGTTCAACATTGTCTATTCAGTGCAGTTGTTCGATGTGTTGGACAAAATTTTGTGTTCCAATGTTGGACATAGCTTTGTGTTGACATTGGAGGCTTTTATTTGTTTGCTATATTTACATTCATGCAGGAAATGTTTGCCTTACAATTATCAATCCTCCCATGTGATTCTATTCTAATCCTTTTGCACCGGAATTCAGCACCTTAGTTTCATTGCACAATGCAACTGCTGTCAATGAAAAAAAACATTCCTGATATCAAAATACTGTAGTGCTACTATCGCCAATTCTGATACTGATATGAGCTGGAGGCATAATAAAATTGCTGGATTCATATTGATATTGCCTTTAACTGTGATTTTGTGACTCTTCTCTTAAATTAACAAATAGGTAAAATGCAAAAGAGAAGTTAAGTGGATTAATAGAAACTAGGAAATCATTTTAAGGAGATTTGTAAGAACACTGAGGAATGGTGAATAGAAAAATCATTGAGAACAAATACACTATAAACAAGGTGCTGTTTGTAAAGTTGAAGTAATCCTTGCTGTGATGGAGGCAGAAGTAGTTCCTGCCAACAAGTGGAAGATACAGTAAGTAGAGTAGGATGATAAAAGGCATATTTAGCATAAATAGTGCAACAGCATTATGTGATGATAGAGCACATTTGCCTCAGCACAGTTTCCCATTTGATAATAATATCCACAATGTAAATACAGTTTCAGCATGAATATCAATCTAACATGTCCATCCACCTTCGGTATTGTCATCAAAGTCATTAGCCTTCATTGCAAACTGGGAGAACATAGATGATCTCAAACAAACACTAGAATCAAAGACAGAGATAAAAACATATTTCTTGGAAGTATGATTAAGTACAATTTATGATTAAGTGTGCTCTGACCCAAGAGTCCAGTAAATGTTTTTTTTTTCAATCTCACAGATGCAACTATAAATGGCTGTCTAGTCTGCATATGCTGCCATCTGGAAACTTGGTGGAGACACCTTGAGGGCAGTTTGCACACTTCTGTTAACTGCCTCAATCCTCAATATGCTGGTATTGGTGTGTGAACAACAGTAAATCTAAATTGTTGGACGACAAAAGCAAACAGATTTAGACAAAAATCTCACTGCTGAAACTTGACAATTAAGACCTAAATCTGAAAATTTCTGAAGATCAGTGACTACGGGATGTGCAGTGCTGCCCTGTGCAAGGAAGCCCTCAGCTCATCACTCAAATACCCAAACACCGAATGCGCAACCTCGTCACACACACTGATGCTAGGAGTGGCGGCATCGACACCAGACGCAAAGCATGAAAACCACGACTCCTATCATTTGTCAAAGAACTTCAAGAACTAGAGATGCCACAAGTGCTGTAACTTAAAAGTCCTTTTTAATGTGAAAGCTTGAATTGAATGTGTATGGTATTGTACGCATCTCAAATGTACCTTATTTGTGAGTGTATGTGTATGTACTGTATACTTCATATTGGAGAAATCACAAGGAATATCACTGAACAAATTGTAACAAATGGTATATCTATGGAAATAAGTGAAAATCAAGTCTTAATTTATTTAATTTGCTTACTCAGTGTTAAACCTGGGGCCTGTTAAGTGAACATAAAGGTAGTAAGACACACAAATACCTTCCTCAATGGTTTTTTTTCGTCCTCATTGCAGTCAAGCTTGAAAATCCCTCCTCAAATAGGTAGGTTGTGGAGAAACGAGAGTAAAATTGAGATATTGGCTTTTTTTTTTTCAAAATTGAGAGATTCTCTGGCAGCAGCCAGTTTTGCTGGACCCATGGTACTGTTTGACAAGTTTTCCTGGCACACCAGGCATAGCAGAATTGGCTCGGTTGGTACCACCGTACAAGTGAATCAAAAGACAAGATATCTTTTTTTTTTGTATTGACTCAATCTAATCTTTTTTAACCGTTTGGTGCATGCATTATGAAAGCCCTGGTCAAGATTGTTTTCTGAAGTGTTTTCATTTTTCTCAATTTTTTAAGTTTTTTTTCCTGAAAATCAGATTTTTTTTCATGAAGTTACAGACATGTCCAATCTAGTGGACTGCATGCACCTGAGCACTCAACATGAAATATACAGACCCTTGTACTCAGGATATCTCAGGAATTACACATATCTGTTTACAGACATGGCATTTGTGCCCTAGAGTACCGAATGTACCCCACAATCAGGAATCAGGAATCATTTATTGTCATTACAGCAATTGAATTGTGTAACGAAACTAAGGTGCCTGCATTCCGGTGTAAACATTTCAAATAGAGAAAGAAGAAGAGGAAGAAGAAAGAGAGTTTCTATATACACAAAATATAAACACACCATATGTACATTATGAATATCGTTATAGATTATAAATATCCGTATAAAGAACAATATGATTAAAATAGCAGCGCAGATGGGGTGGGAATGTTTGAGCTGACCGGAATAGTGTAGAAGCCTAAATCAGATTGATCGCTAAAAAAACATGCATTTCTTTATTTGTCACTGCCACATTTTATTACCCTCTCTGGAGAGCATATAAGTTAGCGTTGTATACTATGTCATCAATGAGATCTTCTGGAAACAGATGTCTGAGGAACTCTATGGGATCTCCTTGCACATTCAGTTTCCACTCCCCTTGAAAAGGAGGCAAATCGCCATCAAAAGTCATTGTCTTGGATTTTCCAGTTTGTTTTTTGGGCTTGAGTATGGTCAGGTGCCATGTACCTATCTTCCAAAGCTCCCTGGTTATGCTAACCACCCACTGCATCCTGCATCCTGACTGTCTGTATCTCCATTATCCTCTGTTCCTATGTCTCTGTTCTTCTCTGGCAGCCACTCATCATCACTGTTGTCACTACACTCAACACTGGAGCTGGACCAAATTTCCTGGACTATTCTACGGGCTGCCTTATTCTTTGCCACGTTTGAAGTCTGCAAAATATCATAAAATACTTGTTATAATAACTGAAACTACAGCTAATCTGCACAAAATGTATGTTTTAAATGAAAAGCTTAGAAATATAACAATTACGCACTGACTTGCAACCAAAGCAGTCACAAGAAACAGTGAGGCAATTATATGACTTGTGTTAAAAATACATACATGTAAAATACAATGCGTGTTGCATGATGTCCACCTCATTGGACACATGGTTAATCATGATTTTCTAGATATTGGACATCAAAATTTTATATTCAACAGGTAATAGCCTTCCCTCAATGTTTCTGTATATCATCATATTTTTTTTCACTTGCGGGGCTCTTCTGGTATCGAAGGATTAACAGGATGTGCCAAAGGTGGTCGGTACGGATGGCTGTTAATCGTACTTCCAGGATTAAAATTAAATTTACTTACAGTTACATGGACTGACCACTGAATTGACCTCAATGGACCATAGCAGCAGAGAGCACTCTACCAGCTGATATGCTCAACCATAGAAACCAATGCATTAAAGAGAAAGTTACTTTTCAGTGGGTGTCGACTGTAGTGACTGCTGTGCACCATAGGGCTAATTTCTTTTGACCACTGCTAAAACTAGGACCTCCTCTGAGCTAGAATTTTCTACAGGATCCAAGTCAGACTGACTACTTTTTTTTCCCACATATCTATCCATTGCTATCGTCTGCATTATTAGCTCACTTGCAGCATGATTATATACTTTCGTAGCAAGGGAGATACTTTCGTCTAGTGTAAAGGCATGTTATTGTTCTGCCTGTAACTACGGGCTGCTCACTTAAAGCAACAATTAGGCGAAATTGGATTATCTTCCACAACACCAGATTTCTCACAGAGCACATCACAGCAGTTGGGAAACCCTGGTCTAGACAAGGTGTGTCAAACTCATGTGGTTCATGGCTTGATTTGAAGTGGTCTGCAGGCAACTAAAAGATTGTCTTAATATTAGTTTTTTTCTTCCGTAAAGCATGCATTTACAAAACTACCTACAGACTAGGTGGGGGAAATAGCTTGTCTTTATGTTACCCATTGATTACTGACTGACGATTGTTAATTAACTCAGGTCTTAAAACTGCAGGGATATACTGTATGGCACAATAGTAGAACAAACAAATGTTTTTTGCATTTAGTCATTCGGAATCTTTATTGAACAAGTTGGTCAAGTAAGTTGAATACCGTAAGTAGAAAATACTTGATACTGAAGATTACAAGCCTCTCTCTCTCTCTCCCACCCCAATCAACTCTGTCTCTTCTCCCTGTATGCTTGCAGATTCTCCATGTTTCCGTCTCTGGCCCAGCACAAAAAGATGGACAGAAAGGAAAACATAAACCCTGAGATAATGGCAGTCACAGCCAAACTACTGTATATGTGGCACCCAAAAAGCACCCAAGGTATCACAATAAGGTAACTTCTGTCCAGATCGAACAACAATGGAGTGTCATGGAAGGCTTTCTAAAAGCTGAAAAAGATGAGGATCATACGTTGCAGCTGGGTACTGATTGCACAAAGACTGGCAGGGACCATGTTTTTTTCTCAGAGGTCAGTAAAATTGAGGGACTATAGATGATAACTCATAGGAGCAATGATCACTAAAGTGAACATTTACAATGGAAAAAGGAAGAAAAAGAATGAGGCCCTGCTATTGCATGTTGGCATCTGGTGAGAAAATGAAATGACATACAGTACATCCAGAAAGATAACACTATCTGCAAGGGCTCGTAAATTCCCACATTTCTATGTAGAGACTGTGGCCCAACTTGAGAGAATATGAGCCGTTGAGAAAAGTTATGAGCTGTTGAAGGTGTTTTCGTCAGATAATGTCAAATAGGAGTCGGGGCTGTACCTACATTCCACTTGAGAACCTTTTACACCAAATAATCCATTTGCACCGGCATTCCACAGAAGGAAAGCAGAGGGAGCCACAGAAACTTTTCCACATCAGAAATGATGTCATCAGCGGGGTGAGGGGATAGGGTGCAAATGAAAGCTTTAGATTCTCCAACATCTGCTGCAAGAAATTACAGAAACTCTAGGCTGAACAGCCATTGGACTCCGCAAAGATGAAAGAGACTCGGCTAGGCTAGTTTTCGATGCCTGAGCACAGCGTTTGCAACTGACAGGCTGTACAAAGTCAGTTTCAGTTCCATCTTAATGCAGGAGAGTATTCATTTCTTTATTTTCCCAAGCTGCGGAGAGTCACAGCATAGGACTGAAAGAGTCACATGTGGCTCATGAACCGTGGATTCCCAACTGCTGCACTACAGTCTACATTCGACTTGTGTGACAATAGCAGTCCCGCAATGACAAACGCATAGTCACAGTCGACCTGACGATTGAACGAAACTTGACAAATTCTGTACATGTTATCTTATCTTCTGAGGAAACTTCGTCTGCCAAATGTGCAACACAAAGCCCTGTGTATACAAACTTGTGATGGTGCCCGCCATTTCCTTCTCTCACTCGACCCCTACCCCTCTCGCCTCTCCTTTTGAGCCTGTCACTCTGCACCCTCACAGCAGAGAGATAGGGTGCTACGCAAAATGTATACACAAACAAGCTGTTCTCCTTGCAACAATAACATTTTTGTCTGAAACGGACAAACCTTGATGGAGAGGAAAGAAGTGAAAAAAGTAAAAAAAACAAACAAACACACACAAAAAAAATTGAAATACAGGAAATGGGAGCAGAAGGGAGAAACTTCCCAAACTTCAATCAATACCCACTATGTCCAACGTTTTGAGTTCATCATCCCTGTATAACCTGAAATGTCCTAATAATTGGCAGCTGAGGTGATATTTTCAAAATGAGAAAGTGGAAAACCTGGGGAGTGGAGCAGTCAACGTTTGATGGCCGACATCTAAAAAGCAGTTCCTTCTATCGCTTTTCTGATCACAGTCAAATGAGGAAAACATGTCTTTTCCTCCAAGGTTGCCATGCTGTTGAATCCAAAATCTGAGCCATTCAAAACCTCGCATTGTGAGCATCCAATACTTAATTGCACACTTCCAGGTATGCAGCTAGGTCTGGTTTTGGTACCAAAAAACGGTAGCTGACACCTACACCTCCTCCATGCAATCCTCTTACCCCATCTAAAAACACAATCTTTCAAAGAGGCACAGTCAGTGGAACTTTAAATACCGTATTTATGGTCTTTCCAACCGGTTGTGTATTGCTCTCCTAGTTTTGAGGACTCTTTTTTTGTGTGATCATCTTTTCTTCTCAATTTTTATTGCTCTTACTTGCTCTCACTTGTGTGACTTAATTGGTTCTTTCAGCGTCATATTGTGACCCTCCGCGGATTGGGAAAATAAAAACAGTCCTGCACAAAGGTGAAACTGAGCCTGACTTCACACGGCCCAGAGTGTTGCTAACACTGCGTGCCCAAGAGCGGCGGAGGCTATGCTTGCTGCATAACAGGAAAGTTGCTGAGGTCACTCCCTTGCATCCCCCGCAGACCCACCATCCACTCGCCCTCTACCCCGCTAACCGCTGATGACGTTCAGGTATCAAACACTGACTGACTCTGTATCTGGAGGCTGTAAGCAGCACAGGTGTTGAAACTCTACTGCATGTGCAGGAGGGGTGAAATCCTTCACTGGCCCTCCACCCCACTGGCGACATCATTTCTGACGTCAAAATATTTTTATAGCTCCACATGCTTTTGTTTCTGTGGGTCAGAATGGCTCTTTCTGTGTTAAAGGTTCCGTATCCCTGGTGTATGGGGTCTTTGAATGCCTTCAAAAGGCACCTATGAATAAAATGTACTCTTTCCTATTACTATTGTTTTTCCTACTCACCTAAGTATAATTTTCAACTGTATGAACAAAGGCCATGGTGCATCCACACCTGGGGTGGGCAAACATCTTGGCTCAGGGGCCACACTGATATTTAAGCAGAAGGTGCTGACGTATCAAACAGAAACTGAAAAAAACATTATTTACCTTTTAATAGGATGAGCTTTGTTGTTCAATCATCTTTGCTAATGCATCAAAGCCTGGTGTTGGTTTTGTTCTGATAGTTTTTATTTGTTTTGAATGCAGTTAAAATTGGGAATTCTGTACCAATCTTTGGCAGGCCAGATCATAAAGACCATCGGGCCTGAGAGGGCTCACAGGTCGTAGTTTGCCCACCCTTGATCCACACACATTCACATAGTAATTTCCTGATTTTCTCAGCTTAACCATCAACCTGTATGTTAGACGCTGTTCTAACTGAGACTTACACATATCTCTCTCTTACTAGGAACTTCCTCACAGAGTATGATCAATGTGCTTTTATTAACTGGCCAGGTTTCAATCTTTCAAAGTTGCTGTAATTTAGCCTCTTCTTTAAGATAACCTCTCCTGACAAAGGGGTTTTCGCTGACTATAAACCTATTTGTAACCTTCCCTCTCTCTCTAGAATCCAAGAAAAAAATGTCACCAATCAGTTGTGTTACTACCTACTAAGCAATGTTTTTTCTGAGGAAATTCAGTCAAGTTTCAGAGTGAGTCATAGCACCAAGAGAGCATTGGTGAGAGTCACAAAAATACTAATTTCTGAGCTTGTTCTTCTGGATCTCAGAGCTGCATTTGACATCATCAACCATCAGATCCTTCTACAGAGGCTAGAAGATCTAATCAGCATCAAAGGGACTGCTTTACACAGATTTAAGTTTGTACATGTTAACAATGTATCTTCAGTGCGCACTAGGTTTAGACATGGTGCTCCGTGGGATTTTGTGCTTGGACCTATTTTGTTCACGCTGCATATGAAGAGTTCATCCGCAAAAAACAATACCCGCCATTTTGAAAAAATTTGAGCAGATGCTTGCATCTAACTCTTTGAATTTCGAAATCTGAAATCACATTTTCTCCAACACCCAATATGTCCCGATTAAATTTTTTGGGTCAAATGCCGATAGACGCAAAGTCTGCTTGTCAGCACAAGCCATCAACTCAAGTCCGCAAATTGGTGAAGCGCATTTTTGTCATATGACGTAGCTATATGCAGCACTTTCGGTTCTCACAACATCAACAAAGGCTAGCGGAGCTCAAGAGGGACGATGCAGTGAACATGGTCACATCTAATGATGCAGAGGAGGTTGTCATTTTATCCTCGGAGAGAGGAAAGGAAAAGGAGGAGAAAACCAGAGGAATATGACCGATCTCTGGCCAAAACAACCCAGCATAGTGGGGGGGACACCCAATGTAGCTTGTGTACATACCAAAGCTAACGTGTAACTATTTCATATTTAGTCAAAAACACCTGCAAACTGGTGGAATGTTACCTCCGATATTGATGATTGAGTGTGTAAAATTCAGGAGAGATTGATAAATCTGTATTTTAGAAATGACCAGTAGTGTAAATGATATTTTGCCATATTCCATTTTTTTGGCCTGCACCTATACTACAAAAGTGAGCAGGGTTTTTTGTATGTTTGTTTTTTTGTGATCAGTAAGCACAACAATGTATTGCACTTCCAACACTGTAAATCTTAAGAGAAAGTTTGAAAGATGAATTACCCCATATGTTCACTGTTCAGGGATGTTTCAAGTATGAAAAAAGGCCAGTTTTAATGTTGTGTTACGACATGTTTACCTGAGGTTTTGATGAAAGTCTTTTGCACTTAACTTACTTGTTTTATGAGGAATTGATTTTATTAGTGCCATGGAATATGCAAATATCTATTATGGCTCTGAATTGATGTAAAACCTGCTCATTTAGATTTAACTGTTCAACTGTTTAGATTTAACTGCTTGTTAGAAACTGAATGCTGGAGATATCTGCTTTTGTCAACAAAATATTTATTTGAATGCAAAAACCCATATTACAATTCAATTTAATTTTTTTGAGGTACTGCCTTTTTTCTGTCATTCTTCCTTTATTAAAAACAATTAACCTTAGCGATCAAAGTTATTACATAAATCGTTACACAATTCATTGCTGTAATGACAATAAATGATTCCTGATTCCTGAAAAAAAAAGTTTACAATAAAAAAGCTACTTCAGTAAAATTGTTTAAAAAATGAGACATCTGTTTTTGTAAATTAACTCCTAATATGCCTTCTCTAGGTAGTATTATCAGGTAAACCTACAGTATATCAGGGGTCAGCAACCCAAAATGCTGAAAGAGCCAACGTGGACCAAAAAAGCAAAAAAAAATCTGTCTGGAAAATTAAAAAAAAAATGACCAAAAAATTAAAAGCCTTACATAAGCCTTATCATAAATCTAATATTTATTCTACACATCTTCACAGCATTTGAAAATGTTAAGCATACATGTGTCATATTTTCCCTTCCAGAACAACCATATTGACACAAAAAAATTATATTTTTCCCCCCCATCCTTTTTCATTTTCATACATTTTTGAAAATGCTCCAAGGAGCCACTTGGATGGCGCTAAAGAGCTGCATGCGACTCCAGAGCCGTTTGCAGACCCCGTTGCAGAGGGTTGCAGACCCCTGACCTACAGTATATACAGTATTTTCATTGTTATGCAGACGATACACAACTGTATCAATAAAGCCTGATGAAACTAACTAACTAGCTAAACTCCAGGCTTGCCTTCAGGATATAAAAATGTGGATGACTTGTAATTTTCTGAAGCTAAAACTGAGGCTATCTCTATTGGTCTTGGACACCTTGGAAACATCTTAGAACACCCACTCTGGACAGCTTTACCTTGGCCTCCAGCACCAATGTAATTTTTTTTTTTGGTGTTTTTGACAAATGTCAAGAACTGCCTTCTTCCTCCTTAGTAACATTGCCAAGGTTAGGCACATGCTGTCTTAAAAAGATGCTGAAAAACTAGCTCGTGCTTTTGTTACTTCCAGGCTGGATTACTGTATTGGTATTGTCGGGCTGTAGCAACCAGTCGCGAAAGCCTCTCCAGCTGGTTTAGAATGCTGCTGCACGTACAGTATATTGACAGGAAAATTTCTCCTGTGTTAGCTTCTCTGCACTGGCTGCCTGTTCATATTTAGACAAATCTACATACACTTTATACAAGCAAATTTGTGTTGTAGTCTAGCCACTATTATTGATAATTATTGAGCATCATTATGCCTGTCTCTGCCTCTGTCTCTTTTTCCCTCTTGCACCCTAATCTGTCGCGGTACATGGCCGCCCACCGGCAGCCTGGTCTGCCCGAGGTTTTTTCCCGTTCAAGGGGAGTTGTTCTATGCCATCGTCACCAAGTGCTTGCTAATGGGAGAGATATTGGGTCTCTGTATGTAAATGTTATAGAGTTTGGTATTTACCTGCTCTAACTTGGAAAGCGCCTTGAGATGAAGTCAGTTATGATTTGGCACCATGCAAATTAAATTGAATTGAACTGCACTATATATTGTTGGATTTCATTTAAAAAAATTGATGCCTTGGTTATTCTGGTGGAGAGACTTAATTTGGAATTAGAGACTTCAATACGATTTTGTTTGAATATGTTATTATCACTGTAACACAGCCAGCAGCTTGTGCTTTCCACTACAAGCGCTTCTGGGAAATGCCAAGACAAAGAGATAGAAAGACATAGTATCTAATCAAGCAGGAAAGAAATTATTGAGGCAAAGGTATTCACCCTTCTGGTTATGGGTAAATAAGAATTTTTAAAAAGTTGAGTGATTTAATGGAAGAAAAGAACATGCATTTAACTGTAGATTTCATCTTGCCAACATATTGACGTTCACGTATACACACATTCCACCATACACACACTCATAAATATGCTCATACATACACATCCATCTCCATCCATACATGCGGACGCCTATGCATGCATTCGTATATACATATACTGTATGCATATACACACACATGCACACACTTATGCCCACACATGACATGATACTCATAAATGCACTGCAAAAATAATGGCATTGCATATCACTCAGACAACAATAACCCGGAATAAAGGAATCATTAAAGATAGTGGCAGTTCAAGCCCTGTTTAGTTCAATGATGGCTCTGTATATGCTATTTATATGCAATCCAATAGCAATGCAATCAAACATTGAATTGCAAGAATAAATGTTTTTTTCCTGTGAAAAGTATGCATCTTTGCATAAAGAGATCGTCTGTCTAAAACAATAGATAAGAAAAGGAAAAAACTAGTAGAACAATGAACTGTTGATGTGCTCAGAGATGCTGTTGCTTTAACAATTGCAAGACAGCGTAAAAGTAAGTTTGAAAATGCCTCAAGACATGTTTATGAAAGAGATTACATCTCTCTGTCTACTGTGGAAAAATTGATAGCATTAACATTATATACTGTAACTGTAATAGAGAATATAACGTTCAATTGCAATATACTGTATATTCTATAGATCAAATGTGAAACATTTTTTGCAATACCTCTTTATCACCTTTGGACTAAATCAGCATGTTTAATACTTTAACCGCCATGCTCTCTTACTTGAATGGTTGACTGTACCTGCTTGTCCTTGTCCTTAGCCTTCCCACTGCCTGACACGCGAGAGGAGGTGACATCACGAGGGATGACAGAGATTTGGTGCAGTGGCATGTTCATTCCCGCAGAGAACCATGAACACTCAGACATTAACTTTTGGTCCTGCTGGAGGAGTAACACGCATGTTCTCAATGGTGATGCGTGGTCAAGACAGACCTACAGATGACAAAGACAGCAGATAGTTACATTAATGCACTGTACCACTCTTGCTTGTGCGTCTTGCTTGTTACTATTTGATAACAGCATTTTCACACCTCTCTGAACACTTGAACATACTGGGACTCATTGGATGCAAATGCGCAACACTCAGTGAGCCACAGACTATAACGCATTCCCATCCTGCTTTTTTTTGTGGACAGAGGAGCTGTGATTACATGAACTACAGGCGGAGTCACATAACAGTTTTCCCAATGCACCTTACATAACAGCTTGCAGCACAGCACCGGTTTGTTGCTCAATGGTTGGGGGTCCCTAATGTGGCAGATCCAGAGCTATCAATCGTTTCTCTGTACCTCTCACTGTGAGTCTGGCGCAGCTGAGCAGGGACAATTACTTGCAGGAACTGATGAATTCCTCTCTCTGTTATTCATATAAGTTCCTGCAGCACACTTGTTGATTAGAAAATGAAACTGACTAAAACGTGTCACCAAGGGACAACTCTCTCAAAAGCAACACTTGAAGGCAATAACTTTGAAGCTCAGTAAGTTAAGTTGAGGCAATAACGTAAGGCAATAACTTCCAGGTCTGGAAAGGTTGATGAGGGGGGAATTATGCAGCGATACAGTGGGGAAGTGCAAAGAGTGGAGTTTGAGGGTAGACAGCTGAGTCAAGACTTCAGAGGGAGGATGGCAGATGGACCCCAAGGTCGCGCTTCTCCTTGGTGTCCTACAGCAAAATCTGCGGCCAGATGTCAGCGCATTGAACCCAGGATAAAGCACATTAAGGGGGAGAATTCGTCTGGCGAGGTCTGCTGCTCTAGCAGGGAGCCCCACGATATTGCCTCACTCAAGGTGAGGCAGTTCCTGTACTGCAGTGTGATGGACAGGACCTACAAGTGTCACAAGTGGATGGAGAAGGACACCAGCTAAGACACTCTTACTAAAAGTGTATGGAAAGTAAATCAATTTTAAATCAAAAATAAATTAATTTTCCTTGATAACTGAGAGGGAGTTCAACTGCCACAGAATGAACATCCTCTAATGCCACTTCCTCAGCATTGCCTCTCAGCTGGATGATCTCTGTGATCTCTCATAGCATACAAGTTAACTGTAAGAGCTCAGCTTTAGAGAGCAGATAGTCTTATTTATTACACGGCTTGTGTGAATGCTTGGTTCTGATTGGCCGATATTGGTCACGTGAGCGGTCATTATTTTCGTTTATTACACGGCTTGTGTGAATGCTTGGTTCTGATTGGCCGATATTGGTCACGTGAGCGGTCATTATTTTCGTATAATGACCGCTCGACTATCAATAACGGACCGCTGTGAAATCAAAGACTCAGAGTTGAACTTCCTGCATTCATATCAATCCGCGCCAAAGCGTCTAGTTCCACTCTGGACTGTTTACGTACTGTTGCCCGCGTCACGCTTCGTCACGGAGCAAACATGAGCAGATTAAAAATTATTTTCAACATATTTGGGAAGCATGACACTTTCGATGCGTGGGTAAGTATGATACGTGTATTTCAAGCTGCGGCGACAAACACACGTCGGAAGAAGTGACAGAAGCGCGAATGTAAAAGCGGAGTACCTGTAGCCGTTACGGCACTATTTTCTCGCGGAGGCGAAAATATCGTTGCCTACACTTTTGCAGAAAAATGAAAGTAGCCTTGTTATGAACTATTCTGACAACTGTATTATTCATTAATGTTTTAAGCCGTGTAATAAGCGCGATAATGCCCTTGTCGTCAGTC
>OMPJ01044975.1:0-12225 GCA_900312935.1 Carapus acus
GACTCTCCATATCGGAGAGGTCACTACTAACAAAGCCTTTTTTAGGTCTTCCAAAGTCCACGTTCGATAAACGAGAATAGTTTCATCCTGGCCATCATCCCCAGCATTTGGATTAGCAACCTCAATCATGGGATACTGTTCTGCACCAGGTACACATTTATCCTGCATTTGTCTAGCCTTTTGTCGGGTCACGGGGGGAGTCAAAGTTTTCACCTTTGCCTCGTCATAGGAAGGGGGCCCATATTTTGTTAAGTCAAGGTAGAGAGATGTTACTGGTGGGGAAGGTGCGGGACAAGGAGCCGTTGCCCCCTCCTCCCCTTCTCTCTCACCCTCATCCTGCTCCTTTTTCTGCCTCCGCCTGTTCTTCCCTATTTGCCCTGTCTCATCATCCTCAGTTCTATGAAACATGACCTTAGCTTTCCCTTCCTCCTTCTGTCTCTTTCTCTTTTCTTTTACCCTTCTCTCTACGTGCTTTGCACACTCAGGACGCAGAGTGGCTATAACTTTCCAATCACTGTATTTCGGAGGATCAACTGCTGGTTTACTAGAGCCTTTTCCCATTTTATATGTATTTTAAGTTCAGTGTATTCCTGGAGAATACCTCGACACTGAATTTTGTCTCAAGAGTCAGCCTGCTGTTAAGTGTTTTGTGAAAGTTATTTACAAGGAAACCCCGACTTATCTCTTACTTTAAAATTCTGTATCAAAAACTTGAACTTCAGACATACTGTATATACCGTACTTGAAGTTTCAATGTGTAGGTTGCAGATGTTTGTAAAGGTTCATCAATATAAATAATGTAAACCCAATGTAGTCCTCATTGTGAACGTCATGTGCAAGTTTCACCATTAAGTGTCGCCTTTGAGCACATGAAGTCCACTAAACGATGGCAAAGCTTTGCACAAGAACACCTTTAATAATACGACGACGTTCGAGATGATCGGGAACAGAGAACTGCGGCTGCTGCCATGGAGAACTGCCACTGCCATGGCATCTGGCCTTTGCCAGCGGGAGTGCCACAGCTGCATGCCGCTGCCACTATTTGCACACGAACACCTTAAATAATACGACGACGCTCGAGATGATCGGGGCAACAATACTTGTCCTGAAGACGCTGTCTTGTGGGAAAAAAGAAAAAAAAAACACTGATCGACTTGAATTGAATCTGATTTTGTGTAAAAGCTTCATGTGACACCAAAAGCGACGAATCCACACACATGCACCAACATCTTACTCATTTCGAGCATGGGCCCATATTCTAACGTTGTCTCCCCACAGGCCGTCACGATGTAGCGGACGTTTCAAGTGTCGGCGGATCGTCAGGATCGGTTTTTCAGGAGCAGCCAATGTGCACAGGTGCTGTCATCTGAGCAGCTATCTTCACAGGAGGCGCTCTCATACCTGGGGGTATGAATGAAACTGCGTGCTTTACATGGCTCTACATGCCTTACGTGGCTTTACCTGGCGTTACACGCCAGGCGACCAGGGTGGCTTCTTTGGCACAGTGAGCTCTGGTTTGCACGGCACAGCGCAGGTTGGCAGAGCGATCCGACCCAATGAGAGCGAGTGGCGGCTGCTGCGTGACTCGACCATTGCCCATATTTGCACATTGTGAAGAAAAAAATAAATATAACGATATTTATAATGTATATATTGCGTGTTTATATTTTGTGTATATAGAAACTCTCTTTCTTCTTCCCTCTCCTTCTTTCTCTATTTGAAATATTTACACTGGAATGCAGGCACCTTAGCTTCGTTATACAATTCAATTGCTGTAATGACAATAAATGATTCCTGATTCCTGAAAACGATTTGTACGGTTTGTAACGGTTGAAACACCTTATACTTGTACTTGCGTACTTTTCCGCCGTGGCAGCTGCCACGGCATCTGCCAGAAGCTGCCTCAGCTTTGTGGCAGCTGCCCCTTAAGCCCTGGCAGCTGCCACTTAAGCAGCTGCCACTGATTTGTGGCATGCCACAACTACATGCCGCTGCCACGATTTGCGCTTGCCCCTGCTGCTGAGTTTTTTTGAGTTAAAAACAAAGAAATATTTTGGCGAATTGAAAGACTTGGCTAAATGCACAGGACAGGACCATGCGAAGGTCCTGAAGGGGTTGATGTCTCTACTGGGCCAGTCAATCACCGAGCAATATCCCGGCCCAGAAATGAAGACTTGTCCAGATCCAAATGAGGAGACGGTGCCACCTGCTCCCTGCTCTGTTGCCCAGTGCTACCGCCTCCAGTCCACTCCAAGGTGCTACAGATAAGACACATGCTGCAAATAAAGAGGGCCCAGCAAGAATTCCACTTCCCCAAATGCCTCTGTCTGATCTTAACCCACCCAGAATCCATCGATATGTGGTTGAGCACATTGTGAAAACTGATGAAAATGCAACTCACCTATCTGCACCAAGTCTCCGATCATTCTCAGGTCGTGTTCCAAGACCCCAGCATGAATCTGATTACCATGCCTGGCGATCTGGGGTTGATCTTCTGTTGAAAGATCCTGCTGTCTCAGACTTGCAACGCTCAAGGAAGATACTTGAGAGTCTGCTTCCACCCGCAGCAGACGTGGTAAGGCATCTCCCGCCAGAAACGCCACCAATTACTCACCTGCAAGTTCTTGATTCTGCGTACGGAATGGTCCCAAGTTTATGGAGCTGTTCTAGAACGCTGGTGAAAACCCATCTGCATACCTGCAACGTCTACAGGTTGCATTAAGTTTGGCTGTGAGGAGGGGAGGAGTCCCGGCCACTGACCTGGATTGACACCTGTTAAACCAATTTTGTCGTGGCTGCTGGGACAACACGCTCATATCAGAACTCCAGCTCAAGCACCGCAAGTCTCATCCCCCATCTTTTGCTGAGGTGTTGCTGGTGCTCAGGACAGAGGAAGATCGAGGAGCTGCAAAGATGCAGTGCATGAAGCAGCACCTTGGCTCCAAAGCCTGAGCCAGGGCGTATGCCCAATACATCCCTGCAGCACTAAATGAGGATAAAGTGGACGTGCTCACTACCATCGCTCAGCAGCTCACCCAGCAGCTTGCCGATATCCAAAAGCAGTTGGCATCCCTTACTGCCCAACCCAACCGAAAGCAGTTCACTTCATCCACCCCATCCAATGCCAGTAGACTCGGTAAAAGGATGATATTCGGCAAAGATACATCCCGACCTCTTCACAAGACTCCGCAATCTGGGCTTAAGCCAGGTTATTGTTATAACTGTGGAGAAGATGGACACATTAGACCCAATTGTGATAATGATCAAAACCCGGCACTTGTGGCTATGAAAAAGAAACAATTTGCAGAAAAACAGAAGAAGTGCTCAAAACCGAGCTCCCGCAGTGCCCCATCTTTAAACTAGATCGGGTTCCTGTTGGGGGACAGACAGGAACTGTGGAGGACCAACGACGTCCCACCATGCAGATATCCGTGAAGTGCAGTGACCAGTCACATTCCACTTCTACCAAGGCTTTTCGCCTGCCAAGAGGATTAATTGGGTCCAAGTGCAATGGCCAGGTGAGCATAGCTGGTCGAGAATTTTCATGCTTGCTGGATACCAGATCACAAGTAACTACAGTACCAATCTCCATCTACAGTATAATCAACATTTTGCACACCAACCTGTCAAACCATTGTGTGACTTGCTACAAGCAGAGGGGGCTGCTGGGCAAGAAGTACCATATCTGGGCTACATAGAAATGACAATTACCTTCCCAAAAGAGTTCACTGGTGCTGATATTGATGTGTGCACCCTGGCACTGGTGGTTCCAGATGTTAGACCTGAATCCCATTCCCAGGTCCTGATTGGGATGAACACACTGGATCCGTTATATGAACAACGTCTGGAAAGTGAGCGTGCTAGTTACAGACCATCACGGCATGGCTACAGTGCTGTTTTCAATTTGCTGCAGCTGCGGCATCAGCAGACCCATGCGGCCAGCAACAGTGCGGTGAAGCTGGTAAGTACATCTCCACTTGAAGTTCCAGCAGGCTGCACTATGGTCATCGGGGGTTCTGTCTGTGTAAATCTGCCACCAGCTGGCAAATGTGCTCTTATTGAACAGCCATCTACCCCATTGCCTGGAGGGTTGTGTGTAAGGAACTGTCTTGTTGCCCTGCCCAGCAACGCACCTCACAGGGTCCCCATCGTGGTCACCAATGAGTCCGATCAAATCAGCCCAAATCCTGACTCTCAATGTCTCCACCCCCAATTTGCAGGACACAGAGAAAAGCAATCTGGCATTTGATTTTGGAAACTCTCCTATTCCCCCAGATTGGAAGGAACGGGTTGTCTCCAAGCTCAAGCAGATCCCAGAGGTATTCTCGCGCCATGATCGTGACCTTGGACGTACCGATCGCGTGAGGCATCACATCTGCCTCCAAGATGGGACGCCATTTAAACATCGGGCTCAGCCCATTCATCCTCGTGACCTCGAGGCAGTACTAGATCATCTGCGGGACCTGTTGGAGACGGGGGTGATAAGAGAATCTGAGTCGCCTTTCTCTTCTCCCATTGTAGTCGTGCGTAAGAAGAATGGAGATGTGAGGTTATGCATTGATTATCGCAGGTTATATCTTGACACTGTCAAAGATAACTATGCACTTCCGAATTTGGAAGAGTCATTCACGGCTCTTACCGGTTCACGCTGGTTCAGCGTGCTCGACCTCAAGTCCGGATATTACCAAATTGAAATGGCAGAAGTTGACAAGCCTAAGACTTCGTTTGTTACTCCACTGAGCTTCTGGGAATGCAATCGGATGCCGCAAGGCGTATCCAATGAGTACTTTCCAGCACCTAATGGAGAGGTGCATGGGGGATTTGCATCTCAAAGAGGTTTTGGTTATCCTGGATGATATAATCATTTTCTCCGATACTCTTTAACAGCACGAACGAAGACTGCTGAGAGTACTCCACCGGCTCAAAGAATATTGTCTCAAGCTGTCACCTGGGAAGTGCAAGTTTTTCCAAGCATCGGTGCGGTACCTGGGAGCAGGGGGTGGAGACTGACCCAGAGAAGATAAACACATTGAAGTCCTGGCCAGTTCCCAAGACACTGAAAGAGCTAAGGTCCTTTTTGGGGTTTGCTGGGTACTACTGCAGGTTTATCAAGGGGTATGCCGCAATCGCAAAGCCATTGAATGACCTGACAAAGGGGTACACTCCCAGCCGTTCCAAGGGCCGCAAGGGAACACCCGCTTCGAACCCCGAAGTCAAACAGCGTTCAATGAAAGGTGGACGTCAAAATGTCAATTTGCTTTTGAGACTCTGACAGATTAACGACAGCTCCAGTGCTTGGGTTTGCAAACCCGAAGCAGCCATACATTTTACACACCGATGCAAGCACCACAGGTCTTGGAGCAGCACTTTATCAGGAACAGGAGGGGAAGTTACGCGTTATAGCATACGCCAGTCAAGGATTATCCATCAGTGAGTCTCGATATCCAGCCCACAAACTGGAATTTTTGGCTCTGAAATGGAGTATAACAGAGAAGTTCTATGAGTATCTCTACGGGACAAAGTTTGTCGTTGTCACAGACAATAATCCATTGACGTACGTTTTGACATCTGCCAAGCTGGATGCGGCTGGTCATCGATGGCTTGCGGCGCTTTCCACCTTTGATTTCAAACTTCAATACAGAGCTGGCAGCCAAAACAGAGATGCTGATGCACTCTCCCGGAGACCCCATCATCCGCCAAATGATGACTGTGGCAAAGAAGAGTGGGACATGGTAGAGCAGTTCATCCGTGGCCATGTGAATGACCGGGCGGTTGAGCTAGAAGCAGATGTTGTGGCTGCCATATGTCATAGCTGCTTGGTGAGAGTCTCTAGTCCCCTGGAGGTTTCGCTGGTGGAGTCTCTGAGTATGTCAGTCTCTGTCATCCCTGACTATTATGCAAATGAGGCTCTCCAAGGATTGCCAGTTGTGCCATCACTGTCCCTCTCCGACCTCCAAGAGAAGCAGAGAGCTGACCCCGTTCTCAAAGAAATTATAGTTCAACTTGAAACTAGGGAGAGTGTGCCTCCTACGATGTGGCAACAGCTGCCCGACATTGGCGTCCTATTAGGACAACGGAATCGACTTGAGCTCCAAAATGACATCCTGCTCAGGAGGAGGCAGGAGGGGATCCAGTTAACGTTGCAGGCCGTGCTGCCAGAGGAGTTGCGCCAAGTAGTGCTTCCCAGTCTCCATGACGATATGGGGCACACGGGGATCGAGAGGACGCTTGACCTGGTGAGATCGCAGTTCTTCTGGCCACGTATGGCCGCAGATGTAGAGAAGAAGATCAAGACTTGTGACTGCTGTGTCAGGAGAAAAGCTCTGCCGGAGCGAGATGCACCACTGGTAAATATCAGGACTAGTCGGCCGCTCGAATTGCTGTGCATGGACTATCTGATGTTTGAGCCAGATAAAAGTAACACCAAAAACATCTTGGTCCTCACAGATCATTTCACTAAGTATTCTTTGGCTTTTCCAATTGCCAATCAAAAGGCAAAGACGGTCGTGAAATGTCTGTGGGAGAATTTTATTGTGCATTATGGAATCCCAGAGCGTCTGCACACTGATCAAGGCCCCGACTTTGAGTCCCATCTCATCAGAGAATTATGTGATCTATCTGGCATTGAAAAGACCCGGACCATGCCCTATCACCCTCGTGGCAACCCTGTCGAGAGGTTCAATCTAGCATGCTGGGTACCCTGGAGCTGGAACAGAAGCAAAGATGGAAGGAGTATGTGAAGCCTCTGGTCCATGCTTATAACTGTACTAGAAATTAGGTCACAGGCTACACTCCCTACGAGCTCATGTTTGGACGCTCCCCAAGATTACCTGTAGACCTGGCATTTGGCCTACCAGTGAGGGATGTTCCAGCAGTGTCGCACTCAAAGTATGTGCAGAACCTTCGCTCTCGTCTGAAAGAGAGTTACCAAGTTGCTTCTAGGAATACAGCCAGGTCAGCAGAGAGAAACAAGACTCGGTTCGATCAGCAAGTAAAACCATCTGTTCTGGAAGAAGGGGATCGAGAGCTTGTTCGGAATGTGAGGCTCCGAGGAAAGCATAAGTTGGAGGACAAGTGGGAGAGAAACATCTAAGTTGTGGTTACCCGTGCTGATGACTTGCCCGTCTACACAGTGCGACCGGAGACGGATCCATCCGGGAAAACTTGCACATTGCACAGGGACCTCCTGCTTCCATGTGGCTTCCTACCGGACAGTAAAGAGCCAGAGCTGCAACTCGCTACACCTGCACACAGACCCCAAACCCAGAGTCTGAGGAAGGCGGTTGTAGACCAAGAGGAGTACCTGAGTGAGGAGGAGGAGGGGAGAATTCCCCAGCTTTCCATCCCAGGGACGGTAAAGTTTAGTGTAGAGGGAACTCTGCCTGCCCAATCGTCATCAACCAACTTGCCGCTGGCTGAACCGATGCCCCCACCTGCAAGAAACCTGACGACTGGTGAACCCTCTCTGGTGTCTGTGGATCCATCTTTGCTCAGTGAGGAGGAGAATGGAGAAGCTTTACCAGAACCTGAAGAGGTTAGTTCCAAGCCGGACACCCTGTCATCAAGGGAAGATGTGGAGCTAGACGGTCCAGTGGAGACATCCCCTGATTCAGTCATACGAGCACAGCCTGCCACTGAACCACCCGTCGCTGTTTCAGATTCAGAGGGTGGGGGTGGGTTAGATGTTGAATTGGGTCAGCCTATCCATCGTTCCTGGAGGCAACGGCAACCCCCCCGAACGTCTGTAGTACACGGGGTTAGGGAATCCGTTAATCTCTGTTATGCAGACACTTTTCCATAGTTTGGCCGATGCATACAGTAAAGCTCTCACCGGTCCTGCATCCCACACTATTGTAGGTTCACGGGTCCATGTAGTTTAGCATGCACTGGAGTTGCATGGTTTAAAGGGGGGAGTATGTAACCCGTATAAAAAAAAGATAACCCGGATAAAAAACATCCAGAAAAACATCGTAACTCCCGTGGTATTTCAGCGAATTATCGTGGTCTGATCGCCTGCTTACCTGGGGAGTCACATGGGGCGGTGCGACCAACCGCGTTCTCTAAGGAAGCAAGCCACTGTGGCAGTCGGCAAGAAAGTACTGCAGACAACACAACTACAGGAGCCCCTTGCCACATCATATGAAAGATCTTAATTCGGTCACGCACATGCAAACTCTCGGGGACCGGTGAGTCAATTGAACGGTTTGAAATGTTTTTGACTTTGTCCATAAATATATCACTATTGTAAGCAAAATCTCAGTCTCCTGTCTACCCCCTCCTGTAGCTGTTCCTGGAACTTCTGACTATCTGCCCATTTGAACCCCTTAAAGTAGCTGTTCCCTATAACCCAGGCGCTACATGTGCGTATATGTAAACAACTTGTGGTGCACAGACGTCCAGACCGTATATAAACACTGCACACCAGATCTGGAGCTAGTCCTACTGAAATACCGTCCCTTTTACCTACCACGGGAATTCAACTCTGTATTTTTGACTACAGTTTACATCCATACGCGCGCCAACTACACAGCGGCTCTCAGCAAACTCCACGACGTCACTAGCGCACAGGAAACTGCACACCCTGATATTGTTTTTATTGTGGCTGGCAGTGCAATGTACAGACTGTGCACTCCAAATATCACCAACACGTGTACATTCCCACCCCGGGCAAAAACACCTTGGACCACGTTTATACCAACCTAAGTAGTGCGCTACGGGCCGTACCCCACCCCCTCTATGGAGACTCAGACCATATCTCCTTGTTCCTGTATGTGCCCTCCAGGTAAGGTCTCAAACAGTCAAACCCTACAGGTTGAATGGTGGACACCAGAGGCTGTGAGCACCCTGCAGGGCTGTTTTGCGACAACTGATTAGGATGTGTTCCAAGCTGCAGTCACATGGGATAACTCTTCTGTCCGCGTAGTAAACTATGTTGAGTAGAGTCTGTACATCAGCAGATGAGAACATCATACCCACCATACAAGCGATGTGCAGCGATGTGCAGCGATGTGCTGTGTTCCCCGCGTACAAAGCTGCAAAGTATAGGCTGGGGGAGTCCATGTGAGCGTCCAAAAGACAGCACAGAGAGAAGACAGAGGAGTTCTACTCTCATGCTGACCCTAGGAGGATGTGGCAATGCCTGGACCATATCACAGACTACAGGACCAGATCCAGAGCCACCAACATCTGCTCCCCAGACAGCTTGCCAGATGACCTCAATGTGTTCTATGCACGCTTTGAGAGTCCGTCCCCACCACCACCACCCTGGAATACACACAGACCTCGGCCACACAACTCCCCTCCCCACCACCTCATAATACACTAACACAGGGGTCAGCAACCTTTGGCTCCGAAGCCACATGCGGCTCTTCAGCCGCATTGTAGCGGCTCCCTTTGGCCTTGACAACAAAAAAACTTGACCAAAAAAAAAAAAAACTATGAACATAAAAAAGCGTATTTCTGAACAATTTTTTTATTCATAAATTACTATTTATTTTGTTGTGCAATTATCTCAGAGTTTTAGTTGAAAAAAAGCTATTTATAATTTGTAATTTGTCCACAAAAATAAACGTCATAGCAACGTCAACAGCCGTCAACAGCCTAATCATGGGAAAGTTCCAAAAAGAAAGGATTCGGAGGAAATTAGAGTAGGCTTACCCGTGTGCTTGATATGTGGTGAGAAAATATCTAACAACAAAAAATCTGATTTTGAAAGACATTTTCAAAACAAGCACCATGCATTCGCTGAAAAATACCTAAACGAAGATGAGAGGAAAAGAGCAGTTTCGGAACAGCTATGAAAAGATGAACAGAGCAAACTGTCTTCCAAAAGGTGGATTAGCTCTTCACAGTCAACCACCACTGCTACTTTTGTGGCAACTCTGGAGAAAGTGAAGAGGGGGAAACCGTGCACAGACGGAGAAAAGACTCATTCATAAAGATATCAGAGCATCACTTCTCCGACTTTAAAAACAAACAGGAAATTGTTTAGAAAATTAGGGAAATGCCTCTCTCCGAAACAACCATCACGGACAGGACAATTAAAATGGCAGAAAACATCAGCAGTAAGCAAATTGATAACATCAATTAAGCTCAAGCATTTCAAATTGCCTGTGATTAGTCAGGTGATGAAAACAATGTTGAGCAGATAGCACTCCTATGCAGATATGTCAACTGCGATGGCCCCTCATACCACTAAAGGGCCAAACACAGGGACAGGACATTTGTGAGGCTGTTTTGAGTTGTCTAGAAGCGAAAGGAATAAACACCACTCACCTGGGGCCTCATTTGCCAACTGTGCTCAGAAAACCTTCTACTTTCGATCGTGTGGACGAGCAAAAAGTACAAAAAAATCCGTAATTAGAAAAGGTCGCACTCACATACGTGCGCAATCGGCGATTATAACTGTCACCTGTGCACAACTGCCGAGCTCGTGCACCTTTTTAGTCGTTTGCATGAAGAAACGCCTTCAATTGACCATATATGGTAGGGACAATCCGCCTATAAACACGCTACTGGAAATTCTCCTCCAAACCGGCAACATGAAAAAAAAAGCGAAGAGGAGGAACTTTTCAGGCACTGATGTAGAGGTTCTTGTCAGCGAAGTAGAGGACCGCCAGCAACAATTGTTTGGGATGCTAAATTCAAGTCTTCAGGAACCAAAACTGCAGCTTGGAAGAAGGTGTCAACAGCCGTAAACGCTGTTGGATCGGCTGAGAGATCGATGGCAGAAATTAAAAAAAAAATGTCTCGACATCAAGATTGCCGCTAAAAAGCGCGTTGCAGCCCACAGAAGAGAAACATGTTCTACTGGAGGCGCTCACCCACACAGCTGTTTCGAAAAGTAAACGAGTCATGCGTTCCTCCGGCCCACCGGGCAACAACGTTCAAAAGGGTCATATTGGAACCGCAAATTATTTGTGTATTCACAGAATGATTTCCTTTCCCGTTAAGATACTTAAATTCATTATGTGATGGTCCCCAGAGCGACGTGTGTACAATCTATAGCACCTATGATGTTGGGAAATCCGGCGATGGCATGAAATCCCTGCTTGATTTCTATTTGTTGGTGGTGTTCGAACGGGAATTGAATGTAGTCCGGGGTTAATGAAACGATTGCCTCTAACACCGCTGGCACGATTCTAGCGACGGTTGGCTGTGAGATGCCGCATTTGTGCCCGATCTCCCGTTGAAACGTCCAGGTGGCCAAGAATCCAAGGATGGACTCAACCAGAATGTGCACTGGGATAGCTTTAGAGCGTTTTGTCTCCCACTTCAACATAGGTTGTAGATCACGGCACAGATCCATCAGTATATGTGTTGGGAAGCCATCCTACTGAGGAGGAACTCTGTGCTCTCCGCGAACAGATTTGCGCGGTCTCTAAAGACGCGCCCCCTGCGCTAGCGCACGGTGCTCTAAATCGGTGTTTTTCAACCGGTGTGCCGACCCCCGTCGACAACTCGCGACCGACCGAAAATATTGTGTGTGTGTGTGTGTGTGTCCCCGCGTCTAAAACTCGCAGGTGTGCCGTGGAGATCTTTACAAGGTTCAAATGTGCCGTGGCTGAAAAAAGGTTGGGAAACACTGCTTTCTGTCACAGCTGCTTTTTATGGCTTGTCACACCAATCATTCAACGCATCTGCTACTGAGAATATTTTTTCCCTCCTTCATTCATTCCCGTGACCGGGTGCACAATGATGGTCCAGATACAGCCAGCTCCAAACTCAAAATGTGGGTCTTCTATTTACCCCCGACCGTCTCCTTTACGGGAAATCAGCATTAATCATAGAGAATTTGGTCAAAGGAAATGAAAAAGCTTACTGTTAGTCTCCTCAAAACTTAGGGATTCTCAACTGAAAATTTGGAGGCAATGGAATATAAGAAAAATAAAAGCACATGAGTGAACAGAAAACGGCACAAGCTCACAACCAACCGAGGAAAAGAGAAAGACAACAGCAGTGGCCTCTCCCGTAAACAAAACAAAGGACATGAAAAATAAATCAATTACACCCATCCACCATGGCGTCTCATTTTTCGGTACTCACGTGCGGGGTCTCAATTCGCTCGCCCAGACCAGCCCGTCGAGGAATTTAGGTGGAGCTATCTCCCCTGCCTAATCCTCGGAACACCGCGGACGACTCGTCTCCGGACGTCACGGAAATATCGCACGATCCTCACCCGGTGCACGGGGCAAACAGCTGACAGCTGTCAAACGCCGGCAAGAC